>JBAMJV010011327.1:0-75768 GCA_037951105.1 Echinarachnius parma
CTGCTCGCTTTCCGGGCACAGAGCTCGGTACGGACAATAGCCAGTCTAGTGGTTACATAACCCGCTTTGAAGTTGAATGAATAGCTATTGAAAGTTCTGAATAGACCGCCTTTCGTGGAGGTTTGCAGCGAGCAGTTTCTGTGATTTTTGAAAAGTGACCTGTAGTGTTTCCATGGCATTTTTCTCTTTTTTGGCAAAAGCAAACTTGTAATTTTTGAGATATGCTTCATAAGGAGAATAATAGCTTTTCTGTGTCTAAATATGAATCGATTGGTGCTATGGATTTTAGTGAGCGTTGCTCTGAAAAGGTGATAAGTTTCTTTTGGAACCCAGTTTATATATTCAATATCCAATTGTCTTACCTTTGAACAGTCCTCGTAATGTGATATAGCTTTAATTAAAACATAGTATATATATACAACATGTCCCAAAATTAATTACAACGGGACTTTCTGCAACAATAACTTTAAAGATCTTAGATCAATCAGAATATTTGTATGAAACTATAACTTATTACTTACATCTTGCAGAAAACTCGATTTGCTTTAGTGGTCATGGAGAATGAGGATCTTTTGTTAATCATGTCAGATGTCCCTTCCCTCCAGGTTTTGTAATGTAAGGAGACGCGTTGTCCATTGTGTTCACAGCGTTTATGAACGAAAATGGACACATGACATGATTGACAAAAGATCCTCATCTCCTCCATGACCACTGAAGCAAATCGAATAGGGTTTTCTGCAAGATGTAGGTAATAAGTTATAGTTTCATACCCTGAAATATCATTCTGATTGATCTACTACCGGTATTTTAAAGTTATCGTTGCAGAAAGTCCCATTGTAATTAATTTTGGGACATGTTGTAGTACTCTTTGTAGCAACCTCTGTAGATAAATGAAGTATGGAGTAATAATGTGATGTTGCTTTCTTCCAATCATAAATGGAGTTATTTTCTTCCATCTTTTACTCCAGATGTTGTTGTCGATTTGCATTTATCATGAAAATGTGAAATTTTTAATTACATATGTGTCAAACATAGTGGATACAAACGTAACATTGTTCCAGTTGTAAACAATTATTTTAGTAATAATCAAGTATTAAAAGTGAATATTATAATTGTGCGTAGAATATAATAACTGACACTTGGATACAAGCATTTGAACAGATTACATGTGTTTTCCGATCTACAAATAAGATTTTATTGAAAAGAATTAATTCAGAAATTTATTTGTAGCACTATGAGATTATATTCTTGCTTTATTTGACAAAAAACAAACTTGTGTAACAATTTTATTGGACAAAACTTTTTTATTATGCATTGGACAAATTACTAAGTGACATAATTTTACATTTATATGGACATTCATTAGGGATAAAGTAGTTAAATTATAAACATATCTCAACACTGTACAAAAATACTTCAATATATATAATGTAATTGAGGACATTCTTCTACCAAGAGAGATATATGTAACCCATTTTAGGGGGTGTTTCACAAAGATACTAAGTTGAACTGTTCTCTTTAAAAGACATACATTTTTTATGGACATTTCAAATACTTGCATTAAAAAAAAAAAAAATTTTATTCCAAGGCTACAAATGGCTTTCTATAATTGTCAGGTCCAACTTAGAGCTAAGTTTAACTTAGAATTTGTGTGAAACACCCCCCCAGGTAAAACTTTGTTTTTATCTATAAATTTATTAAAACCAACTTGCAATATAAAAGAAATATCATGTCTCTTTTGTTTCTTTATTATAAATACACAAATATAGATTAGAGAACTATACACAATTCTGCTGAAAACTGCTTATATATCTACCATAATAACGCCTGCGTAATAAAATGAGTCAATACAGGGTGGCCCAAAAAAAACGGAATGGGGCACTTCCCAAAATATAGTAACAAATGTATTATGTCCATCGGATAGAGTCTTTTCAAATGAACAACGATACCAAGAACAGTCAATCAGGTTCTCTTTTTTGTCAATTTGTATTGAGCCAGCGCTTGATGAATCGGGCATGCTCGCTAAATGGTATTACGGGCAAGGAGTGCGGTTAAACTGGCATTGACTAGTTCGAAATCGACATAAATCGGCACCTGACATGGTCTCACTCACTGCGTCCTTAACGAAAACGACCTGACCAAAATTACTGTTCTTGGTATAATTTTTCATTGGAAAGGACACCCTATCCGATGAACATAAACATTGTGGTATTATATTTTGGGAAGTGCCCGTTCCGGTTTTTTTGGGCCACCCTGTATTGGGCCACCCTGTATAGGGCCTACATTTTTTTATCCTAGCAGATCTTCTTCAGAGGAATAAAATGAATACATAAAATTTGCTGTTTTCTACATAAATTCCTTCACATAACTGAACAATCTAAAATAGAGCTTTCTCATTGCCACTCTTAAATTCTAAAAGTTGTTACTGTTGTTAATACCAATCAATACTTGTTTAATATTGCACAATTTTCTAAAAAAAAACATTTCAAAAACTATTTTAGAATTGCAAATCTTACAATAGTTATTTAATTCCAACAATTTTGGATTTTTCTTAAATGATTAAACAATTTAAATCCTGCGTTTATATTTTAATATGCACATAATAATTTTCATGTAAATTTTTTTGTTTTTCATCATTTCCAATTAACTATGCTGTATGCATGGTTCATATATGCAAAGACCTGTAAAGCCATTTGTACAAATTTGAAATGATTGCAATGAAATGTGCTAAAAAACAATGAAAGTAATTAAATATATTAAATGGCAATTCAAATATTTAAAAATACTGTACACATGAACTTGATATAAAATCAGTAAGGTAAATTTAAGTAAGAAAATAATCTCAAACAATGACAAAAATAGCTTTAACTCTAGAGCTCTGTAAGATTTCCCTTCAAAACAAATTAAATGTTTTCTTTATTAGAAACTCATGTGGAAAAAATAGCTGTATATTGATTTGGCATGAAATATTCTACAATAAAATGCAAATGCTAACCTCAACAAATTAGTACCAACATTTGCAGGCAAAAGTCTAAATTCAGGCCCTGTTATTTACCAAGAATTCTAAACTCAGTTGAGTTATTTTCCAAAAATATCTAACTAGGTTTTCAGTCTCTTCACATGTAGCGCTTGCTGGCATTCCTGTAACATGATTCAAAGGGGTCCCATGCAAACGTGGCGAGGGGCGAGGGGCGATCTGCTCCGGGGATCCCCCTTGCAAACGGAGCCCCTACATTGGAACCCTGGGGAGGCACATACCTACCAAAAATTTGATGAAGTGCCCCCCCCCCCCCTACTCTGGGGGTCCATCATCCACTTCTATGTGGCAACTAGACCACATTTCATTAATTAACCCTGCTAGCTTAGTTCCATGCTAAGTCTATTTCAAATGATACTGTTTAGTGAGCAACTAACTGTTTTCCCAGTCCCCACCTAGGTTAGCTGGGTGTGAGCCTTTGGTACCCGCTCAGTTAACCCAAATAAAAGATTATGTGGTTAATAACTAGCCACATCTTCCAAAATAGGCTTAGCATGAAACTTAGCTAGCAGGCTATTATGAAATATGGGCCCTGGTGGGATATATTGCTATAATGTCCGCACACTAAGTAGACGTAAGTAGTTCCTACATTGTCCGATGCATGATCGAGGCAGTCATCACTTTCCAGCAGGAACGGTTAGCAGTGAGTGTGCTGATGTTGCTCCGATTCCCGAGGCTGCTTTTGAGATCCTGTTGAATATGTTCTGTTGCTAGCTCATTACTCTATAAGTGTACGTAGCCAGCTCATACCGAAGATAACAAATAATTGTCCATAATTGTCCGAACCAATTCGAACCACGAGGATCATGTTATTTCTCTCCCACAGAGGAAGCACACACGTGATGAGAAATCTGTATAAAGAAAAGGGTCAGGAAAATGTACATTTACTAGAGATGCCAACCCTCCCTGATTTAATAATAATAATAATAATATGAACATTGTATTAAGCGCTATATAAATGTAATATATTATTACTATTATTATTATTTATATAGCGCAGCTACTATAAATATATACTCTACTGCGCTTATAGTTTCAGGGAAGTTCCCTGAAATTTATATTTGTTAATACATACGTCACACCATGCAAATTTCAATGCCTCCCTGCTGTTTGTGAAAGATTATTCCCATAATTCTGTATGCAATTGACAGAAACCTCCCTGATTTCTGAATCATGAATTCCTCCCTGAAAGCTGAATGTAAAGGTTGGCATCTCTGATTACACATATACGTATGTTCTAAAATCATATCAATATTGACTATAACCATAATTTCTTGGGGACAATTGACTACAGGCACTACTGCAAGTCAATCAGATTTCTTGGCTTTGGAGTTATTTATCATAAAAGTATCCTGTCTATGAAAACCAGTTGAAAGAGGTTATGAGAGAGAACGATGAAATGTAATACTGTACCAGATTTAGAAGCAGAAATTCCTTCAGTTCTTCTTTGGCGTCCTCTCCCAAAACCATCATTTCCCGGGGACGTTTGACTTGTGAATGCTTTGCACATACGGCATACCAGTCTGGCCTCTTGACCCGGGGTCTCAGCTTCCTGGTTAGCCATCTTCTTTTTCTCCATTTTGGCCAGTAGTTCCAGCTGTTTAAAAGAGTTCACGCTAAAATTAATTAGTTTATTGATAGATTGATTGATATAAAATGGTTTATGTCAATCTTGACTTTGGAATGCTATAGAGTTTGCAAATAACTGGGTAGGGTTTCTGCCTTGAAATTCAAGAATGTTCTGCTTAGTTCTCGGTTGCAACTTTATTACTAGTCAACGATAATGGTTTTGAAGATGTGTGAAGAATTTCTTCTCCAAGTACTTCATAATTATTAGCTTTAATGTTTCTTTATCACTGGAGTAGATCTATACAGTCGGCTTGCGGTTGCACCATGTGAGAAGGGAAAATTGGAGAGTCCTGTGAAGGACTGTTGGTATTCTTTCTTGGGTATATAGTCCTAAAAAGGACTACGGTAGTCCAGGAAAGGACTGTTGTTTTCTTTCTTGAGCTTGAAGTTCTAAAAAGAACTACAGTGCTGGTATGAGTTATGGGTAAGGAGAGGATGGGTAGTAGGAGGGGCTCGACATTTCAAACAGGTTGACTGTCCGTCGTCAGGAGTGGGGTAGATCTGTGTGTAGTTTCTTTGGTTCAGGGGGGATGATCTATTCATTCATTCCCCCCCCCCCCCCCCTCCCCCTGAACAAAAGAACTTTCCGCAAATATATTACACCAGTGTTCTTTACCTGTTTTTCTCCCACCAATCCCAGCCATTCTTCCTTCTTCATGCGGTTGATCTCCCGAATGGCTTCATCCATCTCCACAACTCTCTTCCTGTTCGTCTTCTCTCTGTTCTCGTTCATGGATCCTCTGAACATAAATAATTCGATTCCAAACATAAAATAATAATAATAATAACATTATATATTTCTTTTTTTTAAAATTACAAATAACTTCAGTTCTTTACAATCGGCTTCATGCGGTTGATCTCCCGAATGGCTTCGTCCATCTCCTCAACTCTCTTCCTGTTCTTCTTCTCCCTGTTATTCTTCTCCCTGTTCTCATTCATGGATCCTCTGAACAAATATAAGATGATTCAATTCCAAACATTATGTATTTTATTTTTGTAAATAACTTAATTTCTTTACAAATCGCTTCATGCGGTTGATCTTTTGAATGGCTTCGTCCATTTCTTCAACTCTCAATCTTCCTGTTCTTCCTCTCTCTCTGTTCTTGTTCATGTACCCTCTGAAATATTATCTAATTTAAGATAATTGATAAGTATATTAAATGAAAAAAAAAAAGAAATAGGGTTTCCCTGGAATTCGAACCTAAGACCTCCGGATTGCTAAAACCGCTGCTCCACCAACTGAGCTAGAAAAAGCCCCTGTGCTAGTGTTCGTCCGTTAAACCTTTTCAATATATGTTCATTAAACTGACACAAACTTGAAGGCTAAGAAATCAACTTGGGAATATGTGCGAGGAATCACCAAAGTGATGCAGCTTTTTTGTATAAATTATTTCAAACATACAGAGACAAAAACCAACACAATTAGGGCCTTTTCTAGCTCAGTCGTAGAGCACCTGTCTAGCAATTCTGAGGTCTTGGGTTCGAATCCTGGGGAAACCGTACTTTTTTTTGTTCCCTTGGACTGGACGGTGCCGATCTCGTTGCTGACAAAGTTGTACGGAATCATGAAGTACGTTACAATCTAAAGGTTTCATACGTGATATGTAACGAGCTATGTGACCTAGCTTCACCTCCAATTCTATTATTCATTTTATGTGTGACTTACCGTTCAAGAATGCGGAAGCATTCAAGGTTCCTAGCCCTGGCACAACCCTTGGACTGGACAGAGTCAATCTCATTGGTGGCTGACAAAGTTGTACGGAATTATGGAGTTATAAACTAAAAGTTACATAATGTGATATGTAATGAGCTCTGTAACCTAGCTTTCACCCCCAAGTCTATTATTCAGACCTACTTATTTAGACATATTTAGACTTACCGTTCAACGATGAGGAAGCATTCAGAGTTCCTAGCCCTGGCGCGTCCCTTGGACTGGACTGTCCCGATCTCGTTGCTGACAAAGTTGTACCGAATGATGAAATTACAAGCTGGCACGTCGAGTCCTTCCTGGACAATGTCCGTAGCAATGAGGAGGTTGGCTTGACCTACAAAACATATACCGATAAAAACTCAATTAACAGAGATTAAAAGTCAGTCAATCGATTAAAGTTAGTTGGCCTTTGTAGATTACTATAGCAGTCCTCATAAATGTCTTATCTCCTCCTTTTTTTGCACATTTTTTGCAAAAGTGTGTTTTCTAAAGCTCACAAGAATATGTTTATAACATAATTATTATATACATGTATATATATATATATATATATGCATGACGTTTTGAATGTGTTGAAAACAAGGAAATGCAGCATGCTACATTTATATGCTCCATATTGATCAGCTGTTGGCTGAAGTTCAACAATTGGAAAGCTTTATGAAACAGGGCCCTGGGGAGGTGTTGAATAAAGAGTTGCGATTAATCGCAAGTCAGAAAATATAGGCATCTAGGCCAATCAGATTTGCGTTTTGAGCATTTGATGACATAAATGGTACCCTGGGGTACCAAATGAAAATCTGCCATTTTGTTTAATTTTTTTTTTTTTTTTCAGGGCTGTACACTGGGATACCAAAGAATATGAAATTATTTTTGTATGCTTTATTAACGTTCAAAAAGCTCTCTTTTCGCCCGGGGCAGCGTGCATACAAGCGCTGCATGCACGACGCAATACACCAGCGGCGTCCATGATTGCCCTGCGGTACGGTTGTACTTCGGGTGGACACAAGATGGCGCCACTCAACGCAGGATACCGGGGTACAACGGTACCCCGGGGTACTGCGCGTGTCATCATTTGCAGACTTGCGATTAATTGCAACTTTTGCGTTTGGTTGCAACTCTTTATGCAATACCCCAAAATCTAATGATAATACATGTACGTATTAGGATATCTTATAATCTTATACCAACCTGTCCTGAACAGCTGCAGGGCTTCCTCCTGTTTGGACGTCGACTGAGCATCCTCAACCTCCTTCCCCTGCCCAACGATTCTTGTCGGTCTGATGCGACTCGCTGGATTGGTTCTAACTACGCTGTTCAAGATGAAATCCAGGAGCGCCAATGTTGCAAAACGGGTCCTGGCCAGGAGAATCCCTTTGATATACAAGTAGAGTGAACATAAAGCAAACACACCATAGACAATATGTTACCAGAGATGAATACATAATTTGTTATATACAATACACCTATTGGAAAACAGTAGCGGTAGTGTGATGCGACTCGCTGGATTCGTTCTAACGACGCTGTTCAAGATGAAATCCAAGAGCGCTAATGTTGCGAAACGCGTCCTGGCAAGGAGTACAAGAAGAATGAGCAGAAGAGCAAACACAACATAGACAATGTTAAACAGAGATGAATAAATTTGTTATATACAATACACCTATTGGAAAACAGTAACTGTAGACTGATGCGACTCGCTGGATTCGTTCTAACGACGCTGTTCAAGATGAAATCCAGGAGCGCCAATGTTGCAAAACGGATCCTGGCAAGGAGAATCCCTTTGATATACAAAGAGAATGAGCAAAAAAGTACACCATAGACAATGTTAACAGAGATGAATACATTTGTAATATACAATACACCTAATGGAAAACAGTAACTGTAGTATAGGAACTCTCTTAGTTATACAGGCTGTTTTGCCTTTTGAGGCTCTTCAGTAACTAAACTTGGGGACAGTGGTAAGAACATATATATGTACCCAGAGAGGGTGTATTAAAAAGATGTACATTTGTTATGTACAATTCAACTCTAGAAGAACAATAATCAAAATCAATAAATACAAATCTTGTTCCCAAAAACTTAAGTGGAAGACAATTCTGTAAAGTCCCACCATTAACATTTAACATATTCTAAAAAGTTCCAGGTCATTGCAAGAAAAAAGCTTTAACAATCATAATAATAATCAACTTTTAGCCTAACAATTTACCTCTAGAATTAGGCTTCTCCCTAAAGGTTTTCTCCAGGAGGTCCACAAGGCGTTTGAGCTTTGGTATCGTCAGCGGTTGCTCCTCCTGGACGAGCCCCATCAGCTTGGGGATGAACCCCTGGTAGGTTTCTCGACACCACTTTCCACCCGCCGTCGCATCAAAATCTTCTACATTCTGCGTTATGAACGTTTCAAATGCGTGGAGGACGTATTTCGCCGGGAGGTCCTCGTACGCCATCAAAGACAGATTGAGTTTCAACAGGTAGGTCATGACTGCGCACCCATCCTTGTTTCCTTTTTTTCTCTCGTACGATGCCAGCGGTCCGATCCAGGTCAGGTACTCAGGAGATCCGTAGCAGCCGTTCGGGTTCCCCGGCTGCATCTGGGAGTGGCTTACAAGGTTGTGTCGCTTCTCGATGGCGTGCATGATCCGTGTCAAGATTTGAACCATCCTCGTGCTGACCTGGCAGGGTGCCCGCACAGGTGTAGAGAGAATCTCATCCTTCTCGGGAAGATTGTTGAATCTCTCCAGCTCTGCAAATGGTAAAGAGCAACAAATTGCAAAATTTTACGTTGGAACTATACTTGTGTTCTGCCATACGAGGGAGAAATAGCTTTATATGATTGTTGAAATCCTTCCCCAGGTGCCGATGGAATTAATTCTAGTTGTGGAGCAACTTCCAACTTATCTAAAAATACACACTTTCTGCTGGAATGTCAGTTGTTTTGTGATGCCTACAAATTCACCCGATGTTGGTGATTTCACTTTGAAAAATCAGGCATCAGGAAAATATGGGGAAAAGGTTCAATATCAGCAAAATCGAATGCATTGGAGTGGCGATACTGGATGCATCGGAGTGCTGAACTGAAATGGCAGCACTAGTGCCGGTCCTGACAGAGCTACATAAACAGGTCTGACTATACATTATATCAGTGGAACCACTTTATAAACAGCCCTGATAAATAACAAAGTAATCTTTCTGATCCCAGCCACTTATATTCTTTTGTATTTTCCCCCTTAAATTACAAGATATATACTTGATATAACATTGTATAAACTCCCATGGTCCCAAGGACCTCATTATAAAGAGGTTCCACTGTAATCTACACATGTTAATACCTTTAACGTTTGATGGTTCGCTGACTGTCCTCACTCCCGAGCAGTCGAGGTTGGCGCAGAGGTTGACAATGTGGCAGACCGCATTACTTGCTCCTCCTGTTCCTAGTGATGCTGTGAGTCCTGCAAGCGGGTTGAATAAAACAAGTTGCTCCCTTAGTAAGTGTTTTATTAAATGTATTTACAATGTTTGACAGACTGACTGTCTTGGCTCCTGAGCAGTAGAGGTTGGTGTAGAGGTTGACGATGTGGCAGACCGCATCACTTGCTCCTCCTGTTCCTAGTGATGCTGTGAGTCCTGCAAAAGGGTTGAATAGAACAAGTTGCTCCCTTAGTAAGTGTATTATTATATGATATCTTTAATGATTGACAGTTCAGCAACATTCTTCACTCCTGAGCAGTTGAGGTTGGCGCTGAGGCTGACGATGCATCAGACTGCATCACTAATTCCTCCTCGATCCTGTTCCTAGTGATGCTGTGAGTCCTGCAAAAGGGTTGAATACAAAAAATCCTCCCTTATTATTATCTTATAGATATCATGAATGATTGACAGTTCAGCAACATTCTTCACTCCTGAGCGGTTGAGGTTGGCGCAGAGGCTGACGATGCATCGGACTGCATCTCTAATTCCTCCTCGATCCTGTTGGTGCAGAGGCTGACGATGCATCAGACTGCATCACTTCCTCCTCGATCCTGTTCCTATATAGTGATGCTGCAAGTCCTGCAAACAAACCTTTCATAGTCAGAAACTTTCATAGTAGAAATATAAATGTTTGTAACTAAATTATATATATGTTTGTATATATATATCTATTTATATATATTGAGGCGAGATTGATAGATGAACTAGACAAGCAGCTTGATTATTTCCTTTGAAAAAACAAATTGTGAAAGAAAATAATTAAGAAACTGGAAAAATCCTGAGGATTTTTGGTGGTTGAATCCTTTAGAACTAAAATATTTTCTTTGAGAGAAAAAGTTACGCTCCATACTAGCCGTCATTGATTAGTATAGTGAACACTATTCCAGCATACATGTAAATGATCATACTACCTATTTTCTCTAGCAGTTATGTAGCTTGTATGCAAATCAATAACAAAAACAAGAAAATCTTTTTAAAAATAAAGAAATGCAGTATAAGAATGTTCCCCAAATAATTTGTTTGCGTCAACCCCCTCCCCCCTCCCTCTCAGGTCAACCACGGTACGCCACTGCTTAGCTAGAATAACTTTTTACATTGTTGTTATGGGTCTAGTAATTCAAAATACTAAGTCAATCACAATACCGACTATCTGTGGAAGATCCCGGAAGGGCCGCCCGATCAACCAAGCTCCTCGCTTTTCCTCTTCCGCCTCGATCAGTCTCCTCTTCTCCCACATGTACTCCTTCATGATCTCGTTGTACGAATGGCCCAGCGTCGTGTGGTGGCATTCGTCAAAGACCAGCATCGAAACCTCGTGGAAGTTGAAGCTCCCGTTGCGAAGCGCGTTGACCAGAATCTGAGCCGTAATCATCAGCACCTTGATGGACGGCTGGTCGAAGTTCCGCCTGAACTGTAGCGTCTTGGTGACAGCAGCCACTGCGCTAGGGTCAAAGACATCCCAGAATGCATCCCGCTGTTGGCCCTTCAGGTGACGTGTTGGGACGATGAAAAGAGCTGAAAATGACGGAGAAAGTCGACAAATGGTGTACATTAGTGTATTCACAGATGGATTATAGATGCATATATTAAAGATAAGGCTGTTTTGGTTAATTCAAGGAGTTAGCTGGCTAAGTTGAAATTTACATGTAGTTAATACAGTTTGCACTCTGCAGAGTTTGGCAATTAAGTAATGTACAATTTGGCATTAATGAATTATGAAAGACGATCTAATTTTGGTATAATGTGCGCAAATAAAGATGATGTGCATTCTCCTGCCATATATAGTAATCAGTCCGACTATTTTAAAATCAAATTATCTCCTTTTTTTTGGGGGGGGGGGGGTGCATGTGTGTGCATCAGCCACCTTCAAAGAGAGGCGCTTGCTTCCCTGTGCATTTTCTGATCATTTTCGGGTTATTAAAGTCTATCGATAGATCTAACGGTTCTAACCTTTGAAGTGTTTGCCTTCTCGCCCCTCAGCTTCCCGCATCCGTTTGTAACAGAGGGCCGCTGCTGCCAGAGTCTTGCCCGAGCCGGTCGGGGCACAGATGATGTAGTTGTACCCCCGCAGACCCGGAGTAATCAGCTCCTCTTGGTAACCCCTCAGCTGCTTCCTATGATGACTCATTCTGTCAGGGTTATAGCTAATAATACAAAGGAAAATACTGTTGAAAACTGCTTACTTAGATCGGCTAAAAAAAATCATTGGTGTAATAAAATGAGAGATATAGTACAGAGCCTAGCTTTTGATCCCAGCTGGATCTTCGCCGGGGCAAAAGTGACAATAAAAACATGCTGCCAGAGTCTTGCCCGAGCCGGTCGGGGCACAGATGATGTAGTTGTAGCCCCGCAGACCCGGAGTAATCAGCTCCTCTTGGTAACCCCTCAGCTGCTTCCTATGATGACTCATTCTGTCAGGGTTCTACTAATTCTAGTTGAAAACTGCATGGTGGACAAAATAAATTAAACCTAATGGCCCGTATTCACAAAGGAGGTTTGTACAAACCCTGGTTCAAACCGCGGTTTACATCTTGTCGAAAAAACAGTTGAAAATTAGTTGCCAACTGGTAGGCCTACCAGTTGATACCACCAGTTGGCCAACTGGTTTCAATATGGAAATTGGTACACTGGAATCAACTGGAATCAATTGGAATCGAGTAAGAATCCAGTAAGGCTTACCAGTAAGAAGACCAGTTAAAGTAGTTGGTTCCAACTGGTATTTTGAATTGGTTTCAACTGGTATTTCTATTGGTTTTAACTGGACTGCTGCATCTATCCATTTATCTTTACTGGGAACCGGGAATGTAAACTGCTACCGCTTGATGCCAGTTAAAACCAGTAAAAACCAGTTGAATTTCCAACTGGTTTCAACTGGTTTCAACTGGTTTCAACTTGTTTCAACTGTTTTTTCGACCTGGGAAGCTGTTGGAGAGAGAATGTAAATTCCTTACTTGTTAACAATGTTGATGGTACACATTCTCTCTCCATCAGTTTACAATTGGCATTCCATAGATGTAAACCGCGGTTTGAACCGGGGTTTGTACAAACCTCCTTTGTGAATACGGGCCATTAGGTTTGGGCACGTATCCTCCTCCTAGACCTAGGTGGCAAAAACAAGGGGAAAACATTTAATATTGCACATTTATATTCAAAGCAAGATTAATTCACACATATACGCTAGCTAATCTACTTCATTTATTCTCAATATATGTATTCAAATACATATATCAAACCAAACTAGATTGTACGTATGCCGTTAAAGCTGATCGAGTACATATTCGTGGACGTATATACTTGGCAGAGTCTAGCTATTTTAATGCCCAAATCCAATTAAAACTTAATATAACTAACATTCTTTTAATATATTCTATTATATTAATACGGTAAGCTTCAACCCCCCAAAATGGTTCCCACTCGAGATATCCTCACCCCGAGGATTCGGCGACTTCCCGACCGTCGCGATCGAAGGATATACGTTTTGCGGAGGACAATAAGGCATTCCCGAGTCGCTCACGCCCCGTGGTCGTCGTCCAGATCGAATAAAAGGGAAAGTCAGCAATGTCGATTGCCCGTTTAAGACGCCGAGCATTGACTAACGATTTATCGCCGTAAAAGTATTTGTAAGAATATCAATTGGAGTAGATAAAACAAATAAAATATCGAGAAACCATTTTAGATATAACACGTTGCGAAACTACCCAGGTTTTGATAAATATCAATATTTATATTACGCGGATGGTATGGTAATGATCGCTATTGCCGATTGGCATCGTGTTTGTAAGTGCATAGACGACCAAATGCGACAACTTCAATTTAGCTGCGGTTATACAACGCGCGATGGCTGTACAGCCGTGTATACACGTCGCGCAGTCATCTAATTACCCCACCGAACCGTAGTTTATTTGCATAGCTCACTGACCTGCTGACCATCGTCTCTGGTCACTATCTCATTCGCCCTACCGTACACGATACTATAATTGCGCCAGCTTGTGGTAAGATGTATTAAGTCCGCGAGCTCACATGCTTTGTACACAGCTGAGCGGGCGTGCAAAGTGCATTGAAGTGAATAAAGCGGGGTGGACAATGGTGGAGCAGGGGAGTTTTATACAATCTCGACATCTTGCGGTAAGATGAGTGTATTATGCCATCCGCGAAGAGAAGACGCCTGGGGGTGGGGGGGGGGGGTATCTGCTCATTTATTATGCAATGCATGTACTGACGGCTACTATTCCCTTCAACCATGGAACTCCCATATCCTTGCTTTAACGGAATGTAATAATATATCATCGGGTTTCACAAGAATATGACAAAATGTATACGCCGGAGAACTTAGATTGGATATGAAAAGTTAATGGGATGCATGTATATAGACGGCTACTATTCCCTTCAAAGGAATATATCATCGGGTTTCACAGGAATATGACAAAATGTATACGCCGGAGAACTTAGATTGGATATGAAACGTTCATGGGACACGACGGGTTATGTGTCATGCAGGCAATTGGAGTCGCGGGGGGGGGGGGGGGGGGGGGATGAACGGCGAAGCTACTGTATATTAGCAAGTACACGAACATAGTGTACTGTATCTAATTTAATACAAGCGGAACAAATTATGGACTCTATAAAATATGGGGTATAATTGAATAACTTTCCATGGGTACTAAACCATTATGATTTTGTTATACATTGGCCCGATATCGTTGGACGGGACCCTAATGCGTCGGGGCCCCGTCCAACGACGGGTTGTGGGGCGGGATTGAGTCGCCCGTGTTTATTTTGTCTTATACTATTTAAATTATGACTCTGGGAATAGTAAAGATTTAAAGTATCGTTATGTCATCATCGCCTTTCTCTCACAAAAACCCGCGGATTTCCGCGGGTACAGCTAGTGACTATATAATGCTTCAATAAATTTTTTTTTTTTTCTCAACATATTCTCCACAGTTTTTTAAATGGGAAATGGGAAAACACTATTGAGGGAATTAAAAAAAGACATCACATACCTTTTTATTTTGTGGTGATCACAGTCCGGCCGGATCAGAGCTTTGCAGTGCACAAAGTTTGGCAAAGGCAGCTAAATAACAGTCAACATCAACGGTGGTGGGCATGTGTGCCGGAGTACAGTCTTGACGTTGTACTTGTTGTAGCTCAATAAGCAGCAGGGTTTCAAATTGCCATGGGAACATCATACTAAACGAACCAAAACTACATTCCACTTCTAATAATTATACTGTAAGTCAAATTCCTTGACCATTATACATGATGATATAAGCACAGCATTATTATGTAGGCTCTATGCCTAGCATCAGCTCGGATGAGATCAGACTTTGGCCCGGGGAATCCCAACTTCTAGTCGTTACGTGCAGACCCACTTGCAACAGTACAGGCATGGTTTGGTACATACTCCAATTTATTTGTCTCCAAATAATTACAAGATAAAGGCTGGTTAAGTGAAATTCCCTGTCCTGCATGAAACAGGGTATAATACTCCGACTTCTAGCTTAGCTCTATGGATGAGTTATAATTTGGGGAATCCCCACTTCTAGTCTTTATGTGCAGACCCATTTACATATAGTCATGGTTTCGTGGACTACTATACTTGGTATACTAAAGTTGGTATAAATTGGTATAAGTTACCAATTATTCATCCCCAAATAATTACATGATAAAGTCTGTTATAATCTTCTAGAAAAGTGCAATTTGTGAAAGGGTATATTCAATATAATAGTATATTTTCTATATAATCAACAGTTTGATGCTGCTGACACAACATACAACACACATCAAACTGTTTGAAATCATACTCCTATTTTCTCTTACTAATTGGTATACAATTATTGGTATAATGTTTATAAATAAATATCTACATGTAGTCAAGTGTCCTCTATTAAAAATTGACTTTAACTAAGCACATGATAAATTGCTATATCTATAGATATAACCAGCATAATACACGTCACACAAAAAGGATACATGTATGCATGAATACAAAATCAGAAACAACCAGATATATATATTTAAGCATTATTTTAATATCAGGTTAAAAATATGACAATGATTAAATACTGTATTTCTAGTTGATTGCACAATGTACAGTCAACTCATATACACAACACTGTTGTATTAAACAGAATTCTGTTCAGAATTAAAGTACCAAATTCTCTTTTTTCAATAACCATTTCCTTTTCATGTACTGTAATTGTTTTGCAACCATAATACCTAATATAAGAATAGAGTGGAACCTCGTTATAAGGAGCTCTGATATAACGAGAGCCTCTTATAATAAGGTAATTTCGCAGGTCCAAGCTCTATACAGGGTGGCCCAGAAAAGATGCAACACCTATGATCGTTAATTTCATCAACACCATCGACCAAATGTCATTGTTTTTTGTTTGATTGGGTAGAACATTCTTTTTCCAACAAAATGATACCATGAGCATTGATTTTGGGTAAGGCATTTGGATCCTAGGGCCATATTTCTGAGGCAATGTCGTTTCCTAAATTTGCTACTTTTTCGTCTCCAGCGATCCTCGGAACACTGAGACATTCTCGCCCCACGGCCTGCCATAGAATTAGCTGTACAGAAGAACCGCATGACTGCTCTCCCTTTGTAAGGAAGACAATGTGAGCAATTCTTATGTACAGCTAATTCTACGGCAGGCCGTGGGGCGAGAATGTCTCAGTGTTCCGAGGATCGCTGGAGACGAAAAAGTAGCAAATTTAGGAAACGACATTGCTTCAGAAATATGGCCCTAGGATCCAAACGCCTTACCCAAAATCAATGCTCATGGTATCATTTTGTTGGAAAAAGAATGTTCTACTCAATCAAACAAAAAACAATGACATTTGGTCGATGGTGTTGATGAAATTAACGATCGTAGGTGTTGCATCCTTTCTGGGCCACCCTGTATGTTCCTCCTTTTTTTACCATGATATAACAAGGTAATTTTCTCGGTCCTAAAGACTTCCACTGAATTCCAATATAACATTTAATATGTGAGGTTTGCGGTTGCACCATGTGAGATGGGTGGATTGGTGAGTCCTGAAAAGGACTATGGTAGTCCTAGAAAGGACTGTTGTTAGTCCTAGAAAGGACTGTTGGTGTAGTCCTGAAAAGGACTGTTGGTATTCTTTCTAGGAGAGTTCTAAAAAGAACTATTGGTAGTCCTAGAAAGGACTGTTGGTAGTTCTAAAGAGAACTGTTGGTAGTCCTAGAAAGGACTGTTGGGATAGTCCTGAAAAGGACTGTTGGTATTCTTTCTAGGAGAGTCCTAAAAAGGACAGTTGGTAGTCCTAGAAAGGACTGTGGGTAGTCCTAGAAAGGACACTTGGTTTGCGAGGAGAGGGTGGATGGTAGGAGAGAGCTCGACGTTTCGAATAGGTTGACTATCCGTCGTCACTCCTGAACAGTCCTTTCTAGGACTACCATAGTCCTTTTCAGGACTCACCAATCCACCCATCTCACATGGTGCAACCGCAAACCTCACGTATTATATACACCACCATGGAAACCGATACTTACAAGCAACATTTAAATATAACATTTGTTAATTGATATAGGATTCAACTGCTCTTACTGGGAAATGCAAACATATTGAATGTATTGTAATTATTACTTTCATCAAATTCTACTCTATGAATCAATTTCTCATCGGTGACAAACATTTAGTCCATTATCACTGATAGCTGATAACTAGATAAACTCTTTCACTGGAATGTCAAAGAGACCTTTATTTTCTCTTAACAGAGGCATTTGCATGGATATAAATGAGAAGAGACAAGCATATATCCACGTAGTACACAGTAACAGTCAATATGGGGGCTAGGCAAGTTCTACAGATGTAAAGCGGTTGAACTGGTTAGCAGTATAATTTATGTCCTTTTGATCTAGGACTAAAGATATGTCACTGATGAGAGTTTGGGCCAATACAAACTAAAACTAGTACTACTAATGAACCCCCACATTCACACCAAGTCTTAAAATTGAAATTCAATACATTTGCACACTTAATATCTGCACATACATTGTAGGCATGGTTCATCAGGGCATTGCAAAAAAAAAAAAAAATCTGACTTACCCAATCAGTCGGGCAAGTTTCAATGATAATATCTTGCACCAAAACATACAGTATGTTGTTATGATATTTGTGCACATTAACACATCTTGCGTAATAAATTGCTGCCAATTATTTTCTTGCATTTCATAATTTCATAATCCTGTAACATAAAAACATTTCCGGATAATGGGAATCTACTAAACTCTACTACTAATTGGAATATATACTAAACTCATTATATCGATCCACAAAAAATACAGATAAAGTAGAAAACGGCCAACATTAAATTCCTGTCAGGAGATAATTGCAAAAATAATAAGTGAAATAAACCACTACACATTATACATGTCATGTATATACATGTAGATATGGGGCCCGGGGGGGGGGGGGGGGGGGTCTGTCCTCATTGAAAGGGGGGTATCATGCGTGACCAAAAAAACGAGTAATTAGGGTGTTTTTTTTCGATCAGCGGAGATACTCGAGTATCTCAAATAGGGTCTCAAAATCACCCAAAATCAGGAAAAAGGGTATCTTTTTTAGGCTGATGAATTACTCGTTTAGGGCCTCAAAAAGATGAATTACTCGTTTAGGGTCTCAAAAACTCAGCTTACTTGCTTAGGTTATCAAATTTACAAAAAAATTGATTACTTGCTTAGGGTATCAAATTACCGATAATCATACTTACTTAGGGTGTATTTTTTGCACCACGCAAATACTCGTTTAGGGTGCTTTTGGCAAGTCCTTGGTCACGCATGATCCCCCCTTTCTATGAGGACAGACCCCCCGGGTCTGGGGCTCAACACAAGCACTTCTGGTGACAGTAACAACTCAATGTCCGGCAAGTAAATTGTTTAAAAGTAAAGTGTTAGTGGCCTGATTGGTCAACTAGGAAGAATAAGAGAATCATGTCTTTTTAATTCATACTATTCCCTAATCTTAAATTGAAGTTTTGATCAATAACGAGCGAGATAGATTTTGATTTAGTACATAGATGGTTTACACATGAAATGTATTTTCGGGGGCCAATACATGTTTGATTCAGGTCGTTACAAATTTGGAAAAAAATCATTTTACTTGCCCAAATTGGCAAACAGCAGAATATTTGTGTAATGAGTATCATAATCCTGTGAATCATATATTAAAGACAATGATATTAATAACCACTACAATATTCTTATTTCTTTACATTGCAATTTTAAGAATATAAATTTGATAGCTATATAACATTTCAGGAATATTTCAGGATCTTAGGAGCATGAACATTTTTCAATAACTGGAATAATGATATATGTTTGAGTTGATTGAATGTAAACAATAATTTTCTTGGTAAATATACATTCTTGATATACCTGCAACAAACTACACCTTTTAAAGGTTTTCTTGATTACATGTTGTTTTCTCTGACACATTAATAAACAATCACACCAAACCATTTATAAGCATAATACCATTTTCTTATAATTTGTTTCATTCATACATCTTAATTATACTTGCTTTTTTTAGTACTTAAAAAAAAAAGATATTATTTGCCAAATAAAGAAACTCATATTTAAACATGACGTTTTCTTATTAATCTTCCCTTCAAAACATCCTCATAATGATTCTTGCATAAATCTTGAAAACTTTTTTTTTAAATGATGACATTTGCCGAACTAAAGAAACTCATCAAATTTGCCAGGCTTTTTTGTGGGGAGGAATTTATCTTCCTGAATTTAACTTCCAGAGTTCACTTGGAATGTTGCCGTTATCAATTAAATCTCAATTGAAGCTCATTTGGTGGTATGTTGCCATGCTAACTAATTTGAAATACTAGTACAATGATTGCATAAATCTATTCCTGGAATTAATTTTCAAACACTACAATGTGATTAACCAATGCATGCAATACAAACGATTCTCGTACAAATTTGCCAAGCTTTTTTTTTCTTGGGGGGGGGGGGGGGGGGTGGCATTAATCTTCTGGAATTGAACTCCCGGATTTCAATTGGAATTTTGCCGTGATCAACTCTCAATTTGAAGTACATATGGTGTCATGTTGCCGTGTCGAAAAATCTAAACTAAAAATACAATCACACAATATTTTCCTGGATTTAATTTTTAAACACTACAATGTGATTACCCAACGCATGCAATACATACATGAACAAATTTCCCTGCTTTTGAACTAATAGTACAATCAGACAAATTTTTACATAAAACTAATGTAAAAAACACCGATTACCCAAATGAAAACAACAAAAATTAATGTTGCAAGCCTATTCAGGTCGAGTTAATACAGCTACAAGCCCCATTATATGGGTATCAATATATTATTATTTTCTATAAATATGTTTTATATACCATTTATATATTACTTTATTTCACATTCCTCATCGTATTCACCTCTTCTATCAAATTGTCTTATTTTCTTCAAAAGACAAATTGTATCATTCTTTTGAACCAACACAAAAGTAGAAAACAGCAGAATTTTAAATTCTCTTTCTCAAACATCTCACACTCAACAGCTGCTGTAATTTTATCTGTACATTTAATATTACAATACAAATTAGTACTGGCCCAGTCAGCCCTTGGCCACAAAAAATGTTCTTCACAAATGGTGTACTGAAATTTCAATCAAATAGAATTCCATCCTGGGATCCTGTGTTGCATTCCAATAGATGAGGATGATTTTGAAGAACAATCACTGCAAATTTTGGCAATTTCCGTCAAAAAATAAGACAGACGTGACTGAACTGGAATTGTTGTAAACATCCTGCCGCTTGTCACATCATTTGCAAGCCGCTACCTAAAGTTTTGTAGAATTCATTTGTTTTCTTATCTATTAGAGAGTTCTATGTACTGTATTAGAAAGTGAGTGAATATGTGTATCATCAATATCTTCATTTCATATCATGAAATTAATTGAGAACAATTATTTTTTACGAACACAAATTGGGAATATGTAAAATTCTATGTAAAAAGCAAACAAGTGGATGCTTGTCACACTCATCAGCAATTCTGAAAACATTAAAGGGGACCACCGGGCAAGTAACAACACATTACTATATGTTTTGGTACTGTTTTGTGATATCAAATAGATACCCAACATTTTACAAAGGGTTGTGTAATTAAAAAACAAAGCAATTAATTTCCACCACTTACGGAACCACTACTATTTCCTGGTTCCTGGTTTGCGAGTGCGCCAATGCTATTCACGCGTACGTTTGTAGGCAATATAATCCCGGGCGATTCGCTTGCTGCACACGCAGTAGTCTACTCAATTCAGACCGCATGAACGCATGCTTTCGAATGGTGATGCGTTTTCTAATTTATTTTGTTCTTTTCTGAAAACCTATTTTTGTGAACTTGTTGATGGAATGGAATACTAAAGATGTTACCTTTCTATAATAAGAATATTAGATTTGGGTGGTGGTACCCTTTAAATAACTGTAAATCTAATTATTAAAGGGATGCCTGTAAAGTGTCTCACTCCACGAAAATTACTTGGAGCTTCCTCGTTTCTCTTCTACCGTGTTGTTTAGCTTATGGTAAGAGAATAATAAAATAGGGTTAGATTTTTTCAAATGCCCCTTTAGTATAACGATATCTATCATTCAGCTCAAAAGCGTTAATTAACGGTCATAAACCTCATAAACGTCCGTTGTAAAAGCTGACGCATATTTTCGCTTTTTTAACCAGGAAAGCAGTGTTCTTTTTCAATGAATCTTTCACACATCATTCGGACATATCTTACAATGAGTTTGGTACAGGATTGAAATCTCAAAATGTCATTTTGGGCAATATCCGACACTTTACAGGTGCACCTTTAAGCAACCGATTCTGCTTCAATATTCACAAATTTGTTCCTCTCATTCCTTTAATTTCATTGCAACCAAGTTATTTCCAGAGTGGAATTCCCCTTTCATGACAGATGGGACAAACAGTGGCCAATTACGGGGCAAGAATCATATCGGAATAAAGGCACTTAAGTAAAACTTCAATACAACATCACCATTCTACAGCAGCACAAACACAATTTGGAGGCTCTTCTAACTTTCAAAAAATCTATAATATATTACTGTTAAATTGCTTATTGCTAATTGCTATTTGCTGAAAGAGCATTCCTAAATAGTTCTAGATTGTACCATTTCAAATGATAAATTGTACTATACATTTTAAATGCAAACACATACATCAAATATGAAAATAAATCAAATTGTATTTAGAGTCGTTGAGACAAACTTAACAATGCATGACTAATCAAAGTAGGATGGTAAACAAGTAAAAGTGTGTTGAAGAATGAAATTTAATTAGAGTGGAATCTCATTAATAAAGTGCTCAGATGTAAAAACAAATCATCTGATAACATGGTAAGTTTTCTGTTACAAGCTCCGTCATCATTATAACAATTAGGGTCCACTGTAAACAGAAAAAGCATCTTGTAAGAAATTATAACACATGAACTGGAAATTAAGGCAGTATTTAAACTAACATATAAGAATATATTTAATAATTATCCTAAAAAGAGGGCTAAAGGCGAGGTGTCTCTAGCTGTGTCTTCAATTTATTATCACCAATATTTCCTCCATGTGGCCTTCATCAAGGCTGTAGAGAAGACAAATTAATGAATTAATTAACCCGATGGACACACTTGGATTTGGAACTCAACAACCCATTGTTTGGAGAGCGCACGATCTACAAATTTTACAAATTAATAACATGACAGAGTTTAAAGTTTTGATTATGAAACGGGTGCCGGGATGACAGCCATACACTGGTTTGGAACTCAAGATCCCATTTAGTGCACACACTACTATTCTTACCGATCGAATACAGGATTAAATATTTCCGTGATTTATGAAACTGGTGTCGGAATGATTATATTCGAACCTGTCTCACTACTCAACAAGATACTTCAAAGAAAGCTGCGGATTTCTTCCACTTGGCAAATGTCTTCTCCACCTTCCCATACTTGTACGAGAATATCAAAGATTTGATGACGAGGATGAAGACAGATTTCCATGCAAGGTTCCCAACCAATAACAGGATAATTTCTGTGATTTATGAAACTGGTGTCGGAATGATTATAATCAAACCTGTCTCACTACTCAACAAGATACTTCAAAGAAAGCTGCAGATTTCTTCCATTTGGCAAATGTCTTCTCCTCCTCCCCATCCTTGTACGAGAAGATGAAAGATTTGTGGACGAGGTTGTAGCCAGTTTTCCACGTGACGGTGAAGCTACCAATCAATAACAGGATTAATTACTGTGATTTAATTACTGTGATCAGCAGGAGCCGGGCTGATTATTAAACCTTTCTTACTACTCGGAGGCTACTTCAAAGAATGCTGCGGATTTCTTCCACTTGGCAAATGTTTTCTTCTCCTCCCCATCCTTGTAGCTGAAGATGAAAGACTTGGGGACGAGGTTGTAGCCAGGAACCCACACAAGGTTCCGCTTGAATTCCAGAGCTTGTCCCAGCTGGTTGCCACACCCTTTACACTTGACAAAGCCTGTCATGTGGAATAAAAGTAATGACAGTAGTAGTTGTAACAATAATAATAATAACTAGATGTTGAATTCGTCACATTTGACGAATTAAGGTTATACATATCGATTTATTATGATAAAAGGATGATTCCAAAAATAACTACTCAATCATCATAGAAATAATAGCAGATACCCCCCCCCCCCCTAATAAAAAGTAAAAAAGAAGAAAAAAAGAAAGTAAAAAAAATACTGCCTTGGATTCGAACCCACGACCCTTAGATCTTGCATCGCAACTTGTTCCGCAAGACATATCAGTGATTGGACTTGTCAATGTACGATATTCAGCCGTCTGGACTTTTTTCTCAAAAACGCGGAGGAATGATGACGTCATTCTTTTTTCCTAAAATAAATCATAAACACTACTAAAGTTGTTATAATCTGTAGTTTTATGCTGGATTTAGCATGAAGGTAATGCTATCTTTCATAATTAGCCGAAAGTCTGGATAAATCTGGTGAATAATAGCTTTTGTTGATTATTAAGTGCAAGTCATGCATTTCTGGAATCCTTGAGACAAGACAATTGACCGATTTTTGAATTATTCGCCGATAGATGGCGCTATTCCACGCCAAATCATGGAGCATTGCAGGATAATTGTAAATTGAAAACAACTAATGTATTTTAATGTTTTAGCTCTGAAAATTGTTTCGACTGACTTCTTCGGATATTATAATATGATTTTCAATGACTAATAATTTATCTGGGCCAGCATTAAATTGATAATTCTCATCTTCTTTCCTGAAAGGCAACTTGACATTTGCTAAGTAACTTTTCACAATAACTGCTATATAAAAGTTATATTTCAAGCCTGGCATTTGTGATCTTGAGGACTATGCATTAGGAGTAGCGCTCGTGTGAGTCAGCTAGTAGTAAATATATGCTTGATGGAAGTGATGGTAAGTGAGACATGTTAATACCCTTAAATAAATAAAGCATTTTGTACTATTTTATCTACTTTGTATGTCCAATGTTGGCTTTTCAGGTTTAATAATGGCCGTTTGACACACGCATACATGATGAATGGAGCGTTTTCGTGCGTGAGTGTATGTTATTAAATGGACCTCGAGTCTAAATTGTTCTAAAAGTCTACACAGATTCTTGAACGTGCAAATAATGAATGGTTAGTTAAATATGGAACAGTGAGTTATTTTGACATGTATATGAACCTAATTTACATATCCTTAACGCCATTTTCATAATCCGATCTTATCTTATGAAATGTTCCTTTCATTATAACCTACATGTGTGCTGAATTTCACGTCCATGGCGTACGTGGTTATTGAGTATTCATGCTTGATTTATTTGACCTTTGACGGTAAATATGACAATGAAATATGCATTTTCGCGATTTGGTGTTAACTTATGAAATGATGGGCTTGTAAATCCCTATCTACATGCGAAGTTTCGCATTAGTAGCATAATTCCTCCAGCAGTTATATGTCGAAAGCATAGTTACGTGTTTGGCTAAACCTCAATTTTTATCAGATTTTGACAATTTTGACAATTCATCAGGATCCAGTTAACATAACAAATTGTTGTGAAAAGATTGCGAATAGAGCAGGACATCAGCTACGATATATCAAAATTTGGGAGAAAATTGAATGAGAATAAGCGAGATATGGTCAATAGTCCGCTGTGATCGATTTCAACGTTGATTGAAATTGATTAAAATTCGCATTTTCAACTTTAACCGTCAATACGATGACTTTATAACATTTACTCGGCATAAATGAGGTATGAATTCGTATCTACAACTCATAATCTATCCAAATATGAAAATAAAATTGGGTGTTTGTGGACTTTTGAAATGTTATGGCCGAATTAAAAAAGGATGTTTTTACCATATTTTGCCAATTATTTGTTTTGAATTGTTCGCCGTTAGATGGCGCTATTCAGACTTAGCCAATTTTCACACTCGTGCGCTATTTAAATTTTAACGGTCAATATGATGACTTTGTAACATTTACTCGGCATAAATGAGGTATGAATTTGCATCTACAACTCATAATCTTTCCGGATATTCAAAGAAATTTGGGAGTTTGTGGACTTTTAAAAAAGTTATGGCCGATAAGAGACCAGACTTAGGAAATTTTCACGCTCGTGCGCTATTTAATTTTTAACCGTCAATATGATGACTTTATAACATTTACTCGGCATAAATGAGGTATGAATTCGCATTTACAACTCATAATCTATCCGAATATTAAAATAAAAATGGGTTTTTGTGGACTTTTAAAAAAGTTATGCCTGAATAAAAAAATGGTTGTTTTTGAGCATTTTCAGATTTTAAGATCCTTAGACGGGCGCGTACGCGCTTGTTACGTAGCGCATGCGCATGCGCATAATCGGAAAAGTTGCCACTTGGCCTGATAATTGTTGGTGCCAAATTTAAAGGGAAATAGAAGATGCATGACAGAGATACATCCATGAATGAAATTTCACAAAATGGCGTCCCGATGACGTCACGAATATTTGGCGGCACCCAAAAGTTTGGCAGTTCTAAGTTAGACCAAGATCTATCATCTCGCAAAGTTTCAGGACAATAGCTGCACCCGTTATTGAGGTTTCCGACGAACAAAATTGTTGTTTTTGTGTCTGTAAATGCACTTGCATACAGACACAAAAACAACACTAGATTTTGAATTCGTCACTTTTGACGAATTAAGGTTATACATATCAAATTCTTATGATAAAAGCATTATTCCAAAAATAAATACTCAATCATCATATAAATAATATCACATACTCCCCCCCTAAGGCCAAATAAAAAAAAAACATGTTTAGCGTCCTGCTCTTTTGAAAAAAGGAAGGAGGCCCTTTTTTTTTTTTTTTTTTTTTTTCAAAATGGCCGACTTTTTTCAAAATGGCCGACTGACCCATTTATCCAAAATAACGAATGAGTCTATATTAAAAGTACGATCTTTTTCAAAATCATTTTTTCCCCCCCCAAAAAAAAAAAAAAAAAAAAAAAAAGAAAAAAAATTACATTTTTTTCGGATTTTTCACAAAAAAAAGAAAAAAAAGAAAAAGCAGGCAGCCTCCAAAAAGGAAGCGGGCGGGGACGCTAAACATGTTTTTTTTTTATTTGGCCTAATAAAAAGTAAAAAAGAAGAAAAAAGAAATTAAAAAAATATTGTCTTGGATTCGAACCCACGACCCTTAGATCTTGCGTCACAACTTGTTCCACGAGACCAACATTAGATCTCTTGACGAAAATGGGAAATCGGGAATGATATATCAGTGATTGCACACTGCATTTGTCATTGTAACAGTGAATTATTTGACCTTTGAACCTAATTTACATTTCCTTAACGCCATTTTCATAATCCGATCTTATCTTATGAAAATTGTTCCTTTCATTATAACCTACATGTGTGCTGAATTTCATGTCCACGGCGTACGTGGTTATTCATGCTTGATTTATTTGACCTTTGACGGTAAATATGGCGATGAAATATGCATTTTCGCGATTTGGTGTTAACTTATGAAATGTTGGGCTTGCAAGTCCCTATCTACATGCGAAGTTTCCCATTGGTAGCATAATTCTTTCAGCAGTTATAGGTCGAAAGCATACGTTTTAGCTAACCCTCAATTTTTAACAGATTTGGACTCTCATTTCCAATCAAACAATTCATCAGGATCCAGTGAACAAAACTAAATGGTGTGAATAGATTGCGAATAGAGCAGGACACCAGCTACGATATATCAAAATTTGGGAGTACATTGATGGAGAATAAGCGAGATATGGTCAAAAGTACACTGTGATCGATTTCAACATTGATTGAAAGTGATTAAAATTTGCATTTATAACATTTTACTCGGCATAAATGAGGTATGAATTCGTATCTACAACTCATTAATATATCCGAATATTAAAAGAAAATTGGATGTTTGTGGACTTTTTAAAAAGTTATGGCCGAATAAAAAAAGGATGTTATTACCATGTTTTGCCATTTTGCGTGCGCGCGTAATTTTGACTTTGACGCGCGCGTACTCCGTTATTATGAGTCAACAATGACTCAAATTGATAGGGTGTGTTGAGGGATCTATAAGGAATGCAAAACATGTGAAAACGACAATTTTCCTATTCATTCGCGTTACGCGCGCAAATACGCGCGCGCGGAATTTTTTGAAACGCTTAAAATTGTCTGAAACATATAGTAAATTACTAGGGTTGGGGTTTTGAACATTTTTTTACATTTTTTTTCATTTGACGGACGCGTACGCGCGCGTCTCCGAGTGTAATTGCACGCGCATGAGCTTAAAAGATGAGCATTGACCTGATCAATATTGATGCGAAATTTGAATTGAAATTGATATATCATGACTGAGATGAATGATGATTATTGAAATTTGACAAAATGGCGTCCTGATGACGTCATTGTGATGTGACGTCATTGTGATGTGACGTCACTGAAAAAGTTAGCAGATCTAAGTTAGATCATGATCTATCATCATGTGAAGATTCATGACAATTGATTCATGTGATCTTGAGATATGCGACGAACAAAATTGATGGGAAGAATAAATAAATAATAATAATAAAAATTCTAACAAAATCAATAGGTTATACGTATGATATACGTATAACCTAATAACATAATAAACACTAGATGAATCTTTGAGTGCGCGCAGTCGAAATGTATGCCTCCGCCATTGCGCGATTTATATGAGGAGAGTCACCTTAGACCTTTGACTTAGCGACCCTTTAATCTAATCAGTTCATTAGCTCCTCAAGACACATACATGTACCCAGTTATATGGCAATCTGTCAACCAAATCTTGAGATATCACGATTAAGAGTAAGAGCTATTTTTCACATACAATGACCCCTGTAACCTTTGACCTCATGACCCCAAAATCTAATCACTTCCTTCTCCCATTATGATACATGCATGTATTAAGTTTGGTGACAACAAGTCAATTGGTTCTCGAGTTATCGCGATAACGAGCTATTTTTGCATATAATGAGCCCTGTGACCTTTGACCTAATGACCCCAAAATCTATTTAGTTCATTGGCTCCTCAAGATACATACATGTACTAAGTTTGATAGAAATCCCTTAGCCGGTTCTTGAGATATTGCAATAACGCCTTATTTTTGCATATATAATGAGCCCTGTGACCTCTGACCTCATGACTCCAAAATATAATCAGTTCATTGCCTCCTCAAGATACATACATGTACCACGTTTGGTGGAACTCTGCCAACCGGTTCTTGAGATAATTATAATGGATATACTAATAATGATAACATGAATAATAATAATTATAATTATTATCATAATAATGACAATGCTAATTATAACAATAAAAATCATGATGAATATTGATAATAATCAATAATAATACAATGATATTTTGTGGAAAACTCTACTTTTGTCCACCATACATACCGACTGTCCGTGATTCTCGGAATGCCCTCACACCCGTGCGTGTTATTTGGGTTCGGTCCTTGATCGTTTCGTCTAGACATGTGTAGTTCGCTAGCCTCCTCTCAAGGTCACTGGCTTTGCAGATGAAGGCACTACAACTATTGCAGAGAAGTTTCCAGTCTGATGTTGCGCTGCTGGCTGCTCTGGCTTCTTTCTCCGCTTCCTTCTGTTCCATCTGCTCCAAGATTGATTTCTGGGAATAAGAAACAAATTTTGTTTGAATAAGTTGATGTATAATTCGCAAGAAAAGAAACTGGACACTTGTATAAGACCAAATATTTCATATTCATTTACGATAAAATATATGAGATAAAATGACCCTCTTCAATATTGGCATAGAATCCTGATGAAATCATTTATGCATGACTTGTCACGGTCAATTATCCACAGCAAGGTCTGTTTTCAAAAGTTGCAAAAATGGAACATCCATTCAACCATATAAATGTTGATAAGCATAATCTAAAATGCTTTATTCATGACATGGCATAATTTTTCATTACAATTGTGACCTTTTCTATTCCCATCTCAATAAAAAGTATACATGAAGAGGTTATAGGTTTTATTTTCATCCAAAAGTAACAAAATGGGGAATTCCATGGCAAAGGTTTATTAGTCGAAACCAGCTTATGCCCATAATTCAGCATGAAAAATGGTATAAATTCTTCTCAAGAATTCTACCGTAGTCCAAAGATCTTCAAAACCTGATGTCACCCTTGGTCAAACAGTTGGGCAGTCTTTAACATGACATTTCTCTAGGTAACTATAGTTAAAATTGCAGGGGACACATGAAACAGACAAGCGTCATGCTTCTAATACATACCAGTATGATTATGCTCTCATAACCTGGCCCTGTTTTATTGACAAATTTGTATTTTCAGAGTTTGTTCTTAACAATGAAGGGCAATTCCAAGGTAACAGCGTGACGGTAGGAGGGTGTTTCTCACGATGAAAGTCTAAATAACTCACAAAATAAAAATGTCCAGAACCAAATTTTGATATGCATCTGTTACCACTATCCTACTAATTATTTACAATAGGAAAGAAAATCAAAATTCCCACTAAATTATGAATTATGAATATCAATATCTGCGGTAACAGCGTGACGGCAAAAAGACATGGGTTTCTTACATGGTAAGAAACTAAGCAAACTCTGTGAACTACAGGAACATTTTGCAATTTTGTCACATTGATTCTTTGTACTAGACATCAAGCTAGAACATCCAAATAAAAATGTAGAAAAAATCCAATGTTCATAGTAAATATGATATCATAAACGTATCTGTGCACGGTAACAGCGTGACGGTAACAGTGTGACCTCTGAATTGTACATGTTATATATATGGGAGATATTGATGAGATGAATAAGATTATATAATTTTGATGTAGTCATCCAGAATCTATACAGAACTAGATGAATGGGTAATATAACCCAGATGCTCTGAATTGATGGTTCGCATGACACAAATTTGCAGCCTAGCACCCTCTATTGATCAAAAATGTTTTTGGACAAAACTGAAATTCTTATCTTTTTCAGAATTTAGTTTGAGGAACCATCAAATATCAAACCCAAAATACAAACTTAATTGCAACAATGAAATATTAGACCTTTGACATCTGACCTTTGACCTTATTTCTCAAATTAGCATACAAATGTTTAATTTTATGTGGCACAGTGCATATCTACAAGTGATTTGTTTCATGTAACATGATTTCAATGTCAGTAAGTTTTTGTGTTTGAATTGGTAATTATCCGAGTGACCTTTGACCTGTGCTCCAAACATTTTCATAGAATTTTCTTTCATCTACAGTACTCTTTCTTACATTAATTCTGGCATTTTTTTGTGAGATAAAAAATAAACTACAATAATTTGACCTGTTGACCTTTGACCCCATGACCAAATTCTATAATCAGGTCATCTACTTCACTGAACGCATACCAGTATTAATTATCATGTCATCCTTCAAGGATTCTTGAAATATCTTGAGAATAATGTATTTTTTGCATATTAATTAGCTGTGACCTTTGACCTCATGACCCCAAAATGTATCAGATAATCCATACCTCTGAATACATGTCTTGTACAAAGTTTGAACAGAATCCATCCAACGATTCTTGAGATATTGCAAAAAAAAAGTAGGTTGCGTCACGCTGTTACCCAAAAAGTAACAGCGTGACCAAATTGATATTGCTTAGATTAATTAGTGGTAAAAGATAATGCTGCTATTTAGCATCCATAATATAGCCCTATGGGTGAATGAAGAAGAAACAAAAAATAATTTCATTCCCATTCATATTTTTCCAGAAATATTAAAAATACCTGTTTTTAGGGTAACAGCGTGACATATAGATGACTATAAATGAAACAGTCACTGAAGCAGAACAAAGAGCGAAAATGCTGAAATAGATATTTATCTGATAAATTGAAGTAATGTTCTTACCAACACTGAAAGAAAATTTTATGAAAACCAATTTTTGCAGCTCTTTTAAGCTTAATATTTACAAGTATATTTTGTGAAAATAATTGAAAATTAATTTATGCTAATTAATTCATATGAAATAATAGTTTACGCCAACATTTTTTTTGAACAAAGTGCATTTCTGAATAGTTTAATCTTTAAGCTTTAATTTGATACCAAATATGTTATGATTCGACGAATTTGAAAAATGGGTGCTTATGTCAATGTTTGCTTGGAATTGCCCTGAAGTTAAATAATGTCATAATTTACTTGCCCCGACATCTTGTTTGAAGTGAAACGCTTACTATCATTTCAGTCGAATGGTGCGGTCCTCCATTGTTTTTGCTATTTTTTAAAACAGACCTTGCTATTGTTAATTGACCATGGCATTTCATGCATGAACGATTACACCTTTAATTAAAACCCTGCATGTAGAGGACTAAATTCCCTTTAATTTGATATATTATATTATTACACATACAGGCTAGTTTTCCGATTCAATAAATCATGTATTTTGTTCCCGTCTCGGGTTTGTCAGTCATAGCGCTCAATATTGTTATGATATTACCATCCTAACGTGTATTATGCAGCTCTAGAAATGTGTATTTGCCATTCAATATCAGACGATATTACCCCTCCATGGAGCTGATATGCAATCCAGCGCGGAAGTGCGCAAATTCATACGCGCGTTTATTAATGACGCATGAATGGCTTTGCGCGTATCTAATTGTGACGTATGAATACGTTTACGCACCTCTGCTACAGTACGCGCAAATGGCCCTTCATGGGTTGAAAATGTTTCATCAGTAATTTGAGATTCAATGCATTGGTCTTCTTCACTGAACAAGACGGAGTAAGATGTATGTTTTTGTTTATTTATGTTTTGCTCTGGATAGTATGTATAATAATAATAATATTGACTGGCTTGTTCTTTCGTGATATATCAGAAATATTGCATTCGCTAGGATCATATTGCACTCGTCTTCGACTCGTGCAATATGATCCTAGCGAATGCAATATTTCTGATATAACACTCAAGGCCAGTCAATATTATATAAATGTTCACTTTATCGTACATTAATATAAAATATTTCGAGTTATACAAGTGTCCAGTTTCTTTTTTTGCAGAGTATATATTCTCACTCATCCAGTCGAAGTAGATATAAACAAATTTATGCATTAAATTCTGGACAAACTTATTTGTGTAAAGACCACCACCCTCCACTTTGAAGGGTTGCCAGAAGAAGCCAATAGACATCAGCGACGTCGCAATTACACAAGTATGTTTGTCCAGAATTTGATTCATAAATTTTTGATAAATTATGTTTAATATTTTGAACTTTTATCATAAACCATGTGCACCTTGTAATGGTAGACTTCCTGAGAAGGAATCATCTTTTTAATAATATTTTATCAGTATGGTGAAAATTAGCTTTGTGCACCCCGAGATTCATCCGCGGCCGGTGGAACTATGTTAATACATCCGCCATAGGTTATAAGTTATAACGTGTACATATGGTTGCCCCGCAGCTAGTATGCTCACTGGGGAGTTCAGAATGTGTGTACAAGATAATTGTGCGGGTCTGAACTGTACCAAATGACCAGGGATAATAATAAGTGCTTAGAGGCTGTTCTTCATTAGGCGCTATACAAATACGATCTATATTATTATTAATATTATTATGTTTGGGCCATAATCAAGATTTTTCAGTTTTTGGTCTGATGAACTACTGTAACACTAATCAATTTTTCACAGATTATTCCTCTTATTCTGCTAATCAATATTTAAACCTGGCTTGGACTCCCACCGTCGGTCTATAATGGAGATCAATGCCTCACTTGTTGCTTAGCAACCTCCTGAAGTCACCCCCCCCCCCCCCCCCATTATCAACATAAATCTCATTCACCAGTCCTAAAACATGGCAGCCAGTAGACGCTGACCATCAATCCACAAATACTGGTAATCAGTAACTCCCCTGTCACTTAGCAACCTCCCGAAGCCACACCTCCCTACCCAGACTGTCAGCAACTTGAATCATATTCACCACTGCCCTGAAACATGGCAGCCAGTAACTTCAGTGACTAGACGCTGACCATCATTCCAAGAATATTCCAGATCAGTGACTCGCTTGTCGCTCACTAGCAACCCACTGAAGCCACACCTACCTGCCCATACTGTCAGCAACTTGAATCACATTCACCACTGAAACATGGCAGCCAGTAGCTTCAGTAACTAAATGCTGACCATCATTCCAAGAATATTCCAGATCAGTGACTCACTTGTCGCTCACTAGCAACCCACTGAAGCCACACCTACCTGCCCATACTGTCAGCAACTTGAATCACATTCACCACTGCCCTGAAACATAGCAGCCAGTAACTTCAGTGACTAGACGCTGACCATCATTCCAAGAATATTCCAGATCAGTGACTCGCTTGTCGCTCACTAGCAACCCACTGAAGCCACACCTACCTGCCCATACTGTCAGCAACTTGAATCATATTCACCACTGCCCTGAAACATGGCAGCCAGTAACTTCAGTAACTAGACGCTGACCATCATTCCAAGAATATTCCAGATCAGTGACTCACTTGTCGCTCACTAGCACCCCACCGAAGCCACACCTACCTGCCCATACTGTCAGCAACTTGAATCACATTCACCACTGCCCTGAAACATGGCAGCCAGTAGCTTCAGTAACTAAACGCTGACCATCATTCCAAGAATATTTGCAATCAGTGACTCACTCGTCGCTCACTAGCAACCCACTGAAGCCACACCTACCTGCCCAGACTGTCAGCAACTTGAATCACATTCACCACTGAAACATGGCAGCCAGTAGCTTCAGTAACTAAATGCTGACCATCATTCCAAGAATATTCGCAATCAGTGACTCACTCGTCGCTCACTAGCAAGCCACTAAAGCCACACCTACCTGCCAGCAACTTGAATCACATTCACCTCTGTCCTAAAACATGGCAACCGATGACTTCAGGGACTAGAGCTTAACCATAAATCCAGTATAGTAGTATAGATCAGTAACTCACCTGTTGCTTCTTAACCTCCTCAAGCCACACCTCCCTGTCCATATGGTTGGCAACTTCAATCGCTTCGGCCATCTTTACCACCCTATCACGATTCTTGAACTCCCTGGATTCATTCAAAGATCCACTGAAAATAGAAATAAATGAAGAAAAAATATTGCTGAAAACTGCTAAATCTACTTAAAAATTGCCATTGTAATAAAACAAGAGTACCGTAAAACTCTGTGTATAAGACGCACTTTTTTTCCGTCGGAAAATTTGCAAAGTGGGGGATGCGTCTTATACACAGGGGGGACACCTTGTAGTCATGTTGAATGTGTATAACACATGGTTTAGGGTATGACAAGAACTTACAGTCAGTTGTAGCATTCAGCTAAATATACCTTTTTCTCACACAAAAAATATTGGTTACAGATGTAAAAATTGCAAGTTTATTGAGCAGTAATACTGCTGCTAATGAATATTCATACATTCGTGAGCAGCAGTACTAATTAAATATGCAATTTTCTAACCAGTGGTTATAAATTTTGCTTATAATTAAAATTAGTTAGTAGTAAATTTAGAAAATTGCATTATATTTAGTGAGTATTGGTGCTCATGAATATTCATGAATATGAATATGAATATTTATGAGCACCTGTGTTACTGCTAAATAAATGTGCAATTTGTGTACTAACCACTATTTTTATGTGAGAAAATTATTGATGAATGCTACATTCAAAATTAAGCTTTTGTCATGCCCTAGACCAGTGGTATAAGCATTCCAACAGCACTTCAGGGTAAAAAAAATAAAAATACAGGGTGTCCCCCCCCCCTTTCTGTGAAAGTTGGGGGTGCGTTTTATACACGAGTGCGTCTTATACACGGAGGTTTACGGTAAATAGAGCTTTCTATCATAACAGAATCTTTGTCAGGCAAAAATGACCTAGAAAAGAGAGATCTTAAAAGATAAATATTGAAAATAAATGACTAGATTAGCTATAGCCATCTTTACCTCTGCCTTATATGTGACGTACGTTGACCGCATGACTTATGATTTCATAAGATTTTAGCGATCTATCCATAACAAATATATTTTCAAATTAGTTGTGAAATCACAACCCCAAAATACATGTACCAAGTTTGATGGTAATCCATCAATCAGTTCCTCAGATAATGCAATCATGAGCTAGTTTTACATATATAATATGCCCTGTGACCTCATGACCCTAAAATCTAATCAGTTCATTGGCTCCTCAAGACAGATACATACATGTATCAAGTTTGGTGGTAATATATCAATTTGCGAGATAACAAAATCACAAGCTAATTTTCCATGAAGAGACCTTTGATCTTTGACCTCATGACCCCCAAATCTAATTGGTTCAATGGCTTTACAAGGTAAATACATGTACCAAGTTTGATGGAAATCCCACAATCATATGAGATAACACCATCACAAGCTATTCTTGTATACATAAAGAGCCCTGTGACCTTTGACCGCATGACCCCACAACACAACTTAAATTTGTTTTGGGCTCCCAAAGATGCATACATGTTAGACTTTGATTGTAATCCAGCAATCACTTCTTGAGTGCTGGGCATGGCCAAAAGCACTTCCAAACTTCCTGACTCAGGAAGAATCTTAGGAAGAATTTATACAATCTTAGCCCCTTGCCAATGGGAATCTGGCAGGCTAGGTCATTGGGGATTTCATAATCTCAGTGAATCGGTTAAGAGTCCATACCCACCTCTCCACAATGAGATAGCACTTGGATTTCTGGGCTCTCGCCCTCCCCTTGGATTGCACCGTTCCAATCTCGTTGCTCACAAAGTTGTACCGGATGATGACATTGCAGGCGGGAATGTTGAGTCCCTCCTGGACGATATCCGTTGCCACAAGAAGGTTCGCACGTCCTGCAAAAGAAAAAGGAAAAATGTAATGGAAACAAAATGTGACAGTTTTGTGGCACGATCGGATGGGTTACTGATGGTGCCAAATGGAATTAAAGTTTTTAAGAAAATAAATGGGGAAATTAAAATAAAGAAAACAAAAAACAAACAAAGTTTGGAAGAGCATTACATACCGTTATGCTTCCATACAAAATCATATAGACCTTGATCATTTTTGCAAAATCTTTTGTATTACCAGGCTATCAGATTTCTACACATATGTGACTAACGTATTTTCATCTCCTAAAAAAACAGATTTGCACTTTGTCCTCCGAAACTGTTGTACTTTTACAAACTCCTTACCAATTTGTTTGTTTTAGTTCCTGAAGTTGATTCCATGTGTTTAGGAGAGGCCGTTTCTAACAAGGGTCTTATTAACACAGGATTCACCTAGCTAAAACTAGCTTGGCTTGCCGTTATTTCATCCACCAAGACAATTGTAATATTGTTAATAATTTGTTAATAAGCTGGCTCACCTTTGGAATGACAAGCAGTCAAGAGTTGCTATTATCAGTTAGGGATATAATTAAGACCAGCTCTTTTACAGGCGAACCTCAACTATCTGGCTTCTTCGGGACTGGCTCCCATCAACAATTTGGCCAGATAAGCAAATTATGCTCTGAAAGCAGTTTTGTGAAGTTCAATAGGGTTTAATTAATCATGCAAACATGTGATATAACTTATTTGGTACATGTTTTGTGAATCAAACTTCTTGCTAATTTTGTGCATGCATCACGCAACTTTTGAGAGAGGTCCGGGCAACATTTTCAAGGTGGAAATGAAAAAAAACAGCAAACATAAAACTGCGAGATCCCTTCGGTTTAATTGGGTTTGCGGAAAACTGATGGCTGGATAACAGAGGTTGGACTTTACTCACCCGCTGAAATCTGCCAAGGCAGCTTCTTGCCTGGCCTGACTTTGACCATCATCGATCTCCTTGCTCTGGCCCACTATCCGCACCGCAGAGATCTTCGCAGAGAGTCCTGCTAGCTCTTCGTTGCTCTTGATGAACCTGTTAAGCGCTAAGGTGGCATAGCGAGTTCTTGCGAGGACAATCCCTAAAGGGGGAAATACGGGGAGTCAAAGAGTTCAAATTAGCATGTTTTAAACATAATAAAAAGCTCATAGGGCAGCTGGAGGGGGACCAAACATTGAGATCTGCTGCTTTAGTGAAAAGGTTTAAAACTGAATATTTGTAAATGACCATGCTTTGATTTGTAGGTTGTAGCTACAACCATTTTTGTTGGAGGTGAAAATAAATGTAATATTACCAAAATGTTCTAAAAGCATGCACAAACACAAGCTGGCCCTTTTATTACTGGGGTCCCAATGTATATCCGATACAAGAAGGAATCAACAATCAAAATGTTGGAATGTTGGAATTAGTTTGCAAGAAAAGAGACCCGAGGGTTTTCTATAGCTCAGTCGGAAGAGTACCGGTCAAGCATCCGGAGGTCTCGGGTTTGAATCCCGTTGGAATCCTATTTTTCTTTGCTCTTTTTCAATCACAGTATAATAAGTTTCTGATTCATTTGAAAGATGTATGATTTTAAGTTCTGAACCTTTCGACTCCGGAATCTGTCCGTAGACGTCCTTGATTTGCTGAATCAGTTGATTCAGCTTAGGGTTGCTCATAGGGTCGTCCTCCAATGCCAACTCCTTCAGTTCCGGCAGGTAATTCTCATAGATGAGACGGCAATGTCGGCCGGCTGGAATGAAATCCTCGCTTCCCACCTTCTGCATCTTGAATGTCTCTATGAATTCCACGACATCTACTGCTCTGAGATCCTCATAGATCATCAGCGCCTGGTTCAGGCGAAAGAGGTACGTGGCGCAAATGTGGAGCTCTGGAAAGCGGTCTTCTGCAAGGGACCGGATTCTGGCGATCCAGCTCTCGTAGTCCAGGGATCCAAAAGTTGGAGGGACAAATGCCACGGCTGCTTTCTCAATATGTTCCACCAGAACATGCAGCTGAATTTCACCCATGACGGTCTCCAGGATCTCGATGATGCGGGAACTTGTCCGCGTTGGGATCTTTGTCCGTGTAGAGATGATCTCATCTTCTTCTGGAGGTCTGTTCAATTCCTTCAACTCAGCAACATTTTGGGGCTTGGTCACCACCTTTACCCCAAAGCAATCCAGATTGGCACAGAGCACAACTAGGTGACCATGCGCATCATCAGACGTTCCCGTTCCAATGGAAGCTGTCAAACCTTGTATCAAACAAAAGAAAACAGAAATACAATCAAACTTGACATTTACCACATAATCAAATATTATCCAAGTGATTTTTATTAAATATGGGTCAGTTGTATTGTATGCATGTATTGTGTACCCTAAACGATCTGCAAAATTGAACACAGCAATAATATACCTAATAAACATTGTATGTCAACACTAAAAATGATTGGCTTAAATATAGAGTGAGTTAGGAAGAGGAGTTTCAATGCCCACACTCCCATGGCCCACACGGTGTAAAAAGAAAGATTACAATTTCTTATCTAAGCTGCCCTACAACGGGAAACTCATCTCCCTTGTACTGCACAAACAGAAATATAACGATCACTTACCAAGTACTTGAGGGAGTCCTCTAGTTGGACGTCCAATGGGCCATGATGACATCTCTTCAGCATAAAGCGCTTTCTTCTCCCTCAGGTACTGCTTCATGATCTCATTGTAAGGGTGGTTGAGGGTTGTGTGGTGGGCCTCATCAAAGACCAGCATAGATGCATCAGACATCTTAAACTGCTTCTGGGCAATTGCATTGACAAGGACCTGTGCTGTGATCATCAAGATTCTAATATTGCCTTTGGAGAAGACATCGCTGAATATCTCGCCTTCTCCGAGGGAAGCGACTTGCCCTGGTTGGAAGAGGTCATTGAAGGCATCTCTCTGCTGCTTCTTCAGATGTCGGGTAGGGACAATAAAGATTCCTTTGAAGGACCTTTGGGGTCCCATTTTCTTCATTCTTTCGTAGCAGATTTGTGCAGCAGTTATGGTTTTTCCAGACCCAGTTGGAGCACAGATGACATAGTTCCACCCCTTCACACCAGGATCTGCAAGCTCCTTTTGGTATTCTCTCAATTTCACTGACTTCTTGTCATCAACCTTCGGGTTAAAATCAAGAGTTGGATATACATCTTCTTTCTGGGTGCTGGTCACTGCAATTGCCACGTCATCGTTATCGAAATGTGCTTTCTCTCTCTCTGTAGATGACGAGTCTTTGACAACATCTGCACTGAGCCCAACAAACTCAACTTCTTTGTCAAGTTTGGCTTGATCTATTCCTTTACTTTTTGAGTTGTTGTCTGATGGCCCACAATCTTTCACTGTGTCTTGCTGTCCAAGAGAGAAGGGCTTGACCAAGTCTTCAACTTGAGACAAACTCATGTCTTCCAGTTGGTCACTGCCGTGCCCAGGGGTAGAAGAGGGTTGAACTTGATGCTCTAAAGGAAGTTGTGATACTACATCTTTGTTGCGAGTGGAGGCATCATGGGTATGCAGAGATCCAGCTCCACTGATAATAGAACCTGTATGTGGCTGATTTTGTTCCTGGCTACCCGGCTGCAAGTTCTGTCCACCACTGCAGATATTGGAAGTTGTGCGGGGCGGCTCAGCACTCTTGAGGCAATGACTAGTTTGAGCAGAGACATCAACTGCCCTCATAGATCCAGTCACACTCAAGATTGAACCTGTATGTGGCTGACTTTGCTCCTGGCTACCTGATGGCGAGTTCTGTCCACCACTGAAGACATTGGAAGTTGTGCGGAGTGGCTCGGTGCTCTTGAGGCCCAAACTAGTCTCAGCAGAGACATCATCAGCTTTCAGAGATCCAGCGGAACTTACGGTTGAACCTGTATGTGGCTGATTTTGTCCCTGGCTACCTGGCTGCGAGTTCTGTCCGCCACTGAAGATATTAGAAGTTGTGCGGAGCTGCTCGGTGCTCTTGAGGCCCAAACTAGTCGCAGCAGAGACAACATCGCCTTTCAGAGATCCGGCGGAACTTACGATTGAACCTGTATGTGGCTGATTTTGTCCCTGGTTACCTGGCTGCGAGTTCTGTCCGCCACTGAAGATATTGGAAGTCGTGCGGAGCGGCTCGGAGCTCTTGAGGGCATGACTAGTCTGACTTGTGGCTGAACTTCCATTCCCTTGAGCAGATGCAGGCTGGAAAGCTATTCCTGTTGGGTAATCAGCTGGTGGAAGTTGGTGTGTGCTTCTACCAGCATTCATAGATGGGTCAGTCTGCTTTTCAACTCCAGTTGCTGCAGGACTTCTATCACTTGGAGTAGGCTTAGAAATGCCTTGAGCTGATGCAGGCTGCACAGCATACCCTGTTGGGTAACCAGCAGGAGGAGGCTCACTCCTGACACCAGCTGCTATTGGAACTTGATTTCCGTTATTGGGAGTAGGCAGCACAATTCCTTGTGCAGATTCCGGCTGCACAGGGATTCCACTCTGATTGGGCGGTACAAGAACTGCCTTAGAATGACTGGTATTTCTATGAGGTTCATTGCTCTTCAGAGACGAGTGTGAACTGATCAGGGATCTGGAGTTTGGTTGCTGCAAAGGATCTTCTGGCACTTGCTGGTTTAGGAAGTGTGCTCGCATCTCACTACTAGCTGTTGGTAATGGTTCTTTGGTTGTCAGCTCAAAGCTCTGGTCTGAAATCCCTTGCACATAACCAGATCCTGCTGGAGAAACTGCCTCTGGGCTGCTGGTAACCTTTGGTGGATGAAAATCCTGTTGAGGAGTTTGAGGTCCACCACGATTGGTTTGCAGCTGACCTTGTAGACCATGACCTTCTGAATGACCTTTTGGTTGACTTTGATGATGTGAAGATTGCAAACCTGGAACTGTTGGGTCTGCTGAAGTTATTGGTGGACTCTGCTCTGGATAATTCAAGCCTCGATACATAGGGCTGAGAGGATTAGCGGTAGCTCCTTGTGGACTGTTGGTAACTGTTTGGAGCTGGACGGATCCAGGAAGGCTTTGTGGCGACTGCGACTCCACACCCATGCCTTGTGATTGTTGCAAACCCTGTGGATGACTCTGTGGATAACCATGTGGATGACTTTGAGGATGACTAGGTGAATGACCTTGATATGAAGGAGGCATGGGCTGCTGTCCAACAGGTGATGTGTTTGATGGATAAGCACTGGTAGGACTAGGAGAAGGTGATTCTGTATATACCATGAAAATTAAAGCAGAAAAGGAACATACATTGTCGTTAATTGTATAGATATCTAGATCAAATTATTTTTCATTCAGAACTATCACATTTAATTAAATGATAGATTCAAGACCTAGTTAGACTTGGAGTAAAAGCCTGTAAAAACATGTAATCTCAAAAGTATTCTTTTGTATGTACATGTACATTGAAAAATGTTTTTCTAATATACACATTACTGAGCCTGCTCTTTTCCCATGTTTCTGCCAAACTTGTAAGCACAATATACAATGTATATATGATTTTTGGGGTATGGATTAATACCTTGGTCCATCAAGAACACTATACACAAATGAAAGGCGACCTTTGTTCATTTTGTTTTCATTCTGTGTAAAGTTTATTGTGAGCATGACAGTAACTGACGTTACAGTAACGTCAGTTACCTATGCTTTATCTATGGGGTTTACATGGAACTGATTTTGTCACTGTTTCTACACAAATATCATACTAGTGAAATGTTTAATAATGATATCAACCTAGAAAAGGATCAAACAATGGGAAATGGACCTATGGGGCTAATTGACTACTTACATGTATGATGTACTTTACTTTGTACCTATGGGTGGTAACTGACGTTACACGTGTACTTTAGGTTGAGGTCGTATAACTAATTTGTTGATTCCTCATAAATTATACCATGTCAGTCACATGTTATTAACTTTAATAGCAAAAGATTCAAAACAGTGATTTTAATTAATTATCAATGATTTGGAATGGATATGGGGTGTGGGGATCTAAGGGGTAAGCCCCTTTGCCATATCACAGAAATAAAGAGAGGATTTTGCCTTCTTTACACCACTTCATTAACAAAAGCAGACAAATTAAGGGCTTTCCACCCCTTTACACTTACTGGGAGATAAATTTACAGAGAAACAAAAGGAAATTAAAATTAAAATAAGATTTTTTAAATCCATGATTTTGGTAACTGATGTATCACAATGTTTCGTCTTTTGAAAGAACTTTCTGATTTACCTGATAATAACTGGCTTGGACTATTTAACAAGTGCCTCCTGAAGGTAAATGAATCTGTCAATTATTATTGTTCCCTTGGTAAATCACATAACATTATGGTAATTGACGTTAAATCATGGTAACTGACGGTTACACATTTTGGAAAGCCAATTTTGACCAATTATTATTATTATTTTTTTTTTTTGTAGTGTTCTTTATCCAGGTTAGCCTCTTCAGTGCTCTTTTTGCTCTGTTCTCCCAGAGGGACCTGCATCTAATATTACTATGTACAACTCGGCCATTTTAATACACTTCCGCACTATATTGTGCACTTTCTCCATTCCCTGGGGAGCATTCCAGCAGGTGCTACTTTATAGTGCACTCATGCTATTGACACACCCTCATGCATGCCAATTGTACCCATATTGCACCTGGGCGGGGAGCAGCAATGTGGATAAAGTGCCTTGCTGAAGGACACTAGTGCTGTATTGGCGGCATCGATCTGGGTTCGAACCTGGCTCCCGTGCTTGGCAGTCTAGCGCCTATCCGATCGTGCCACAACACCTCCGGGCATTCCAATTTTGTTTGTATAGATATAAAGAGAGTTGGTCAAAGATTACAAGTCTTAAGTAGCAGCCCATATATCACCTTCTTTGTGGAATGAATTGAAACTGACGTTACATCCAGATCTAATCAAGATTTTTGTCAAATTCAATAACCAAACCGGCAATATTTGTCATGCCATTTGGTAAAGTGATATTCTGGCAACTCTATTCATGTGAAAGTCTATCAATTGAAGTATTGGTTAAGTAGATGTACTGATCGCAAATTGTATACTGTGAATTTATCTTTCTCATCACCAAATTTTCTACATTTATACAGTTGATGGCCATTTTGAAAAAGAAAATGGCCATCATTGAAAAAAATATGATCATTGGTTCCTAAAAATTTAACCCATATACATGTATTGTTTAAAAATATGAGTTATTTGAACCAAATATAATTTTTTATTTTTGGCATCTATGTCCCTTATGTCGTGGAATTGCCCATCGGTGCATCCCTTGCATTTGTTGATTCATCATGAGAACAAAAGCCGGGCAGATCACGAGACGTTGTCAATGCTGACTAAAGAATTATGTATTTGATCAGCTTGCCAAAGTTATCATTAACAAATAAAATTGTAATTTAACTTAAAATAATTTGTTGACATCATGTCCATGCATCCTTTGCAATTCAATTGTGTTCATACTTGACGAGGGGGGTGTTTCACAACTTAGATCCTAAGTTGAACTTAACTCTAGTTGGACTTAAAAAGTATGGGAAGCTGCATGAACTAGTTACTTTGAAAAATTGTTGAAAAGGTTCTTTTAAAGGGACTGTCTGCCTTTTGCAAGCCATATTTTAAAAGTTGCGAGGTTATTGTCTTACATGATAGAAAATGTCATTTACCAGCTTGCCTGAAAAATTTAGGGCTTGAAACCTATTTTCATGGAGTTATAAACCTCCAAATAATAAAATGTGGATCGTGTTTTATTGTCCCATTCATAATCCTTCGCCGGTCTGTAAATTTGTTCATTCCCTACTGTAGCGCGGTGCTAATCGATCTCACTCTCTGCACCGCTCATACTCGGGGGTCCGTGGCCGGGGTGAGAGGTTGCCTGGCCCACATACACACATTACAATACTGTACTGTTCAGCCTGCATTGCACTGATAATGTGTAAGGCCCATGTCAAAAATGCTTGGCGCATATATGCATTAAGTTTACACCGGTTGCAAAGCTAACTCATAACTCCTTGCAATAACTACGCGGCTGAAAAGTACTAGATATGCGTGTCGAATGGTCTGGTTTGCGATGGGGTCACGGCGGGGAGTTTCCCGGGGAGTTTACGCCAAGCTCTCCGTTACATTGCCTAGTTAGGGCGCTACAGGGCTATACGTAGACCGATTGTTTTTTTTTATCAATTGGTTAATTGTTTCGAGGGTTAGCATGCATAAATCAGAATAAAATATTCCAGATCTGTGAAGATTCCATTCTATAAAACGACTTCTACTTGGAAATAACAGAGTTTTTAAACCCCGTAAGTGACGCCATTTTTTGTATTTCCCTCACGTCCGCATATTGCGTGTATACATATCAAAACCCCGCGTCTGCATTTTATACATTTCACAGACTTCCACTTCCCTGGTTATACTGCGTGACATGTTTAGTGTTCCACAGACTTGCACGCTAAAGTGCCTGCTTACCGAAGAATCAATCAAGTAAGTTGTATTCTTCAAACTTCCAATCTTTTCCTTCTTTTTTTTTTCATTTGAGATTGTTATTTTGTAGCATGCATATAAGAAATTGTATCTATACACAGGTTTCTCGTGAATAAGTTCATTATAGTTGTATTCTGACAATGAATCAGCTAAACATATATCAAGTGGCCGAAATGTAGTACATTGAAGAGACGTGATCTTTGCTATTTTTTCTTGGTAGTTTTTCCTTCATAGAATCTAAATTACAGCGTTGTTCAATTTAAAATTTCACAAGGGTGTCATATTTATCCCCATCTAGGTACTGGAAACTTTTCAGATGATTTGTAAAAGGCGGACAGTCCCTTTAAAAGACATAAAATAATGATTAAAATTATCCTTATATTTTCTATTATCAAGGAGATTCCATGTTCTTGATGTAAAATTTATGACAGTCTAAAATACTTGTATTCCTGCTTTTGAATATATTTTATTGTAAGGCTACAAATGGCTTTCCATAATAGTTAGGTCCAATTTAGAGTTAAGTTCAAATTAGGAACTTTGTGAAACACCCCCAGATCTTTAACTTTTAATAAATATATTCTTTTTTACTCTGCCAGTGACCTTCAGGAGATGTTAGAGATCACGTTTGGGTATGCAAGACGATGGCGCTATAAGATCAACCCCTCCAAAAGTGCTGTGGTAACTAGCAAAGGTGGTAAGGGTACAATCAAAACTTCATGGACTGTTGGCGACAGCGAAAAAATTAATATTTTTATTTCGGGGGCTCCATTTTTGGGGGCTACTTTTCCAACTTTCGGGGGCTACAAATTTCCGGGCTCTTTTTCGAATTTCAGGGGCTACTAATAAGCTATAATGCTGTAAGTGATCATTTTATAAGCATTTGATCACAATCCAAACAGAAAAATCACGAAAAAAAAAAGAAAAAAAAGGGGGCAAATTTTTTTTTCGGGGGCGAATTCGCCCGCCGCCCCGTGTATTTTTTTCGCTGGTTGGCGATGTCACTATTGAGGGGAAAGTTTGTCACCCGCATCTTGGAGTCCAGAAGTCGAGTGTTCGCAGGGATCCAACTGATGAGATAATTGGGAAGGGTCTTTGTACTGTCCATGCCCTATCGGGAGCTGGTGCTTACTCCGGTGGTCTTATTCCCATTCTGTCAGCTCGTTTGCAGAGGACCTTCTGCATCCCCAGAATGCTATATGGCTCGTCAATCTTTAACTTTACTAAGTCAATGTTAACTAAACTGGACCGAGCACAATCTCATCTATTCAAAAAGATCCTGGGTGTACCCTTAACTGCTGCTGATGAAATAGTCTACCTCCTCACGGACCTCGTCCCGATGTCTCATCAAATTGACCTTGATAAGCTCCTCCTTCTTGGTCAGGTCCTCAATCTTGACAGTTGAAGGTTTGAATCGCGGACTTTTCTAGCAGCTATTGCGGTGAATGCTCCTTCCATCCAAGCACTCCTCTGTATACTGCAGAGATATGATCCTCCTGGTATTGAGAGTTTGATGTCTCCATTTTCATATCTCAAATGGAAGATTAAAGATGATGTACATGCGAATACTGTTGTTGCTGTACTCTCAAAGTCGTCCCTTAAAGGACAATGAAATCCAGACAAATTGTTGTATGCACTATAACACACTAAATAGGATGAATAGTCCCTGAAAAATTGATCACAATCGGTCAAAAAATAAGAAAACTATGGCTCTTTGAATAGAGCCATTTATTTCTTTGAGTGACTCAAATTGGCAACGCACTCTGGCAAGGCTTGGTACGAACAGTCACGTCACGTTCACGTATCACGTCACGTTAACGGTTCTGTACCTTTTGTGAAACAGGTCACCCAAATCTACGAAGTGTAGGGTAAAGTGACCCAACAATTTGTCGTTTTCCATGCCGGTAAAACTCGAAGTGTCGCGTTAACCGAATCGTGACGTGAGCGTTTAATCAAGATTTTTAAAATTGCAAACGCTTGTTACTAAGACTAGACATACACGCACAAAGAGATTTTAAAATGTCGACGAAAATGCCGATACCCCCTTATCAAATCTTTTCAATCATTATGTTTATAATATGTACGTGCATAATTCAGAGTAATCTGAGACGATAATATACAGTTCTGTCATTTAGGTAATGTACAACCATACCACTTGCATTATTTGTCTTGTTATTGGAGTATTTCTAAAGACGTGTCGTGCGTGGATTTTGGCAAACATGTTGATTTCCAGCTGAATTGCTACACGCAGCGGACAATTCAGTTCGCATACGCCTGAAGTTCCCGTGCTCGACGTCTGCGCGTACGGGCCCATGCCTGTGAAAGTGAGTGAGTGAGTGAGTGAGTGAGTGAGTGAGTGAGTGCAGCGAGTGAGTAGGTCTACTGCAGTGATCAACGAGTTTAAAAGTAATCTATTATATTAATACGGTAAGCTTCAACCCCCCAAATGCCTCCCACTCGAGATATCCTCACCCCGAGAATTCGGCGACTCCCCGACCGTCGGGATCGAAGGATATACGTTTTGCGGAGGACAATAAGGTATTCCCGAGTCGCTCCCGCCCCGTGGTCGTCCTCCAGATCGAAGAAAAGGGAAAGTCAGCAATGCGGCATTGCCTATTTAAGGCGCCGAGCATTGACTAACAATTTATCGCCGTAAAATTATTTGTAAGAATATAAATTGGAGTAGATAAAACAAATAATATATTGAGAAACCATTTTAGATATAACACGTTGCGAAACTACCCAGGTTTTGATAAATATCAATATTTATATTACGCGGATGGTATGGTTATGATCGCTATTGCCGATTGGCATTGTGTTTGTAAGTGCATCGACGACAAAATGCGACAACTTCAATTTAGCTGCGCTCATAACACTCTGGCAGAAGGCTGTGCATTGTATTAAGCCAACGGAGTCTTCTTAATCACCCCCGCCGTAACGGAGTTTGTTTGCATAGCTCACTGACCATCGACAATGGTCATTCTTTTGCTCATTCGCTCCGTACACGATTATACATTCTCGCCATCTTGCGGTAAGATTATTGTATTATGCCAGCCGTGAATCAGTGGAAGCTACTACATTTGTACTATACCAGAGAAGACGTCTGGGGGCCGGGGTGTGGGGGGGGGGGGGTAGAATGGATGTGGGAGGTATCTGATCATTTATTATGCAATACGTATACTTATAGACAGCTACTATTCCCTTCAAAGGAAAATCAGCATCGGGTTTCACAAGAATATGACAAAATATATACGCCGAAGAACTTAGTTTGGATATGAAAAGCTTAGGGGACACGGGGTTATGTTTCATGCAGGCAATTGTGGTCGAGGGAGGGGGGGGGGGGGGTGGGGGGGTGGAGCGGCGAAGCTACTTTATTAGCAAGTACACGAGCATAACTGTATCTAATTTAATACATTGACCGGATGTATCGTTGGACGGGGCGGGATTGAGTCGCCCGTGTTTATTTTGTCCTATTTAAAGGGATAGTTGACTATTGGTTAAACTTAACTTTAGTAATCAAAACCTGCACCGTTACGGTACAAAATAATAGTTAAAATTTCACCATGCTCGAAAAGTATACACAATTACAAACGACTAAGTAAATCCTCTGTTATCATTCATAAAGAGTCATTGCAACTCAAGAGGGCGCTTCTAAAAGAATGGTTGGTTTGGGCCATTTTCATACAAAATTGTGCATTTAAAGTTTTGTTAAAATAATGATTCAATAGAGATTATCATCAACAACTTTCCCCCGGTGTAGAATTTTTGAATACAAATATGTTTATGGTGTAGATATTTCATCCGTTTCTGAACCGATTTTGATCAAATAAAGGTTATTCTGTCATTAAAATTGTTTGTTCTTTCAAATTTGACAGTTAGTTCTTCCGTGTCTTACAAACAAATATCAAGGGCACTTCGGGAAATACCAATACTCATACTTTGGGAATAATACATTTTTAAAGTATCGCTATATCATCATCGCCTTTCTCTCACAAAAAACCCGCGGATTTCCGCGGGTACAGCTAGTCTTGAATATTTAAATAAGAACACTAAATATTAGTGAGAGTGACAATTTTTTGAATTTTAATTGAAAAAAATAAAATCTTACAAACGGCTTACAGTGCAGAAGGCCGGTACAATGAGCCCCCCCCCCCCCCCCCCCCCTCCCCCAAAGACACCTCAGAGACTTCTGCAAACAAACACAGTGTTAGGGAGGTCACCTGTCTACAGTGGCCACATTTAATGTTTTTCTTAGATGGTCACTAAACACAAGTATGTCTGTATTAGCCGAGGTGAACAATGAGTCCCCCCCCCCCCCCCCCCCACCACCCCAAAGAAACCTCAGATACTTTTTGCACAGAAACACAGTGTTAGGGAGGTCACCTGTCTACAGTGGCCACATTTAATGTTTTTCTTAGATGGTCACTAAACACAAGTATGTCTGTATTAGCCGAGGTGAAGAGTGAGTCCTCCCCTCCCCCCTCCCCCTCCCCCCCCCCCCTCAAAGACACCTCAGAGACATTTGTAAAGAAACGCAGTGTTAGGGAGGTCACCTGTCTACAGTGGCCACATTTAATGTTTTTCTTAGATGGTCACTAAACACAAGTGTGTCTGTATTAGCCGAGGTGAACAATGAGTCCTCCCCCCCCCCCCCCCCCCTCCCCCAAAGACACCTCAGAGACTTCTGCAAACAAACACAGTGTTAGGGAGGTCACCTGTCTACAGTGGCCACATTTCATATTTTTTGTAGATAGTCGCTAGAAACACAAGTTTGTCTGTATTAGCCAATGTGAACAATGAGTCCCCCCCTCCCCCCCCCCCCCCCCCCCTCCCCCTCAAAGACACCTCAGAGACTTCTGCAAACAAACACAGTGTTAGGGAGGTCACCTGTCTACAGTGGCCACATTTAATGTTTTTCTTAGATGGTCACTAAACACAAGTATGTCTGTATTAGCCGAGGTGAAACAGTGAGTCTTTCCCTTCCCTCAAAAAGACTCCTGAGAGAGTACATCCCTTAGGTTTCTCTTCATGAATTATGCACAAGGGTGTATCAATTTAATATGATGTGAATTTCGGTCAGTGAACAATTTTTAGTAGGGTAGATATAATATGTCCAGACACATGCCAACAGGCTGTCACTTCTCCTTTTCATTTGTTTGGGTTCACAGAAAATCTTAAGTTACCCATTCTTAGACTATTATCTTACCTGTTCAGGACAGAATGATTTTGCTACAACATGTATTCTCCATCTATAGACCAAACCCCAAATATTTTCGGGACCAGTCCTGAACGGGTTTAAAAATGAACTTCATGATGCGTTCTCCATGGCTTACATACATACATGTGTTCACATGAGGTCTTCACCCATTTTGTACTGTACTACGGGCATTGTCTTGTAGCCTGGCTGATTTTTGTACACTGTATTTAAATGAAGAAAAAAAAAATCCATGTACTCATTCCAGATCTCCCAAGACCAAAGAAGCGCATCACGGAACTCATGCTGAAAACAGCGCAGGGCGCCCCCGCTGGTCCCGAGAGTGACAGGCAAGAGGCAGCATCCAGGGAGTGGCATCTCGACTTCTTCCGCAGCCCCACCGAAATCCTGACGTCATCGGAGGACGGTGGACGGGTGACTGGCATCAAGTTCGATGTCTGCAGGCTGGAGGTGAGGAGGGATTCATCAAATGATATGAATAATTTACACAAATACGAGTAACATTGTCCAAATCCTTTTTGTATTCGTATTAACAATAAAATCATGGGACCGGTTTTTCAAATTTCCCTTTCGTAACAAAGATATGTACGATCAAAGTATTCAGATAAGAAAAACTCCCGTGGAGTTTTGAAACCGTGTAGAAAGTGAGTGCAGTGAGTTAGTGAATATCTCTTTGCATTTTCGCTCATTACTTGGCCATGCAATGTCCATTTTCAAGACTTGAAATTTTCACACAATACCCTGTGGACATATGAGATAACAACAATATACATTGCATCAACCCTTCATCACTTTTTGCACATGTCAACAAAGTTACTAGATCCCATTGTCAAAATCCTCAAAACTTACTCGGAACTCTTAACGGTTCCCACATGCCTCATTGTATTTGTCTTTAGAAGGATGGAACAGCGTTTGGTTTTCCACATTTCTCTTCAGTTAAAAAAGATATATATGTATTAAGGCAGATTTATTTCTGCATTTATTAACAAAATCAAAACAAAATTTACAAAGAACATTTTTACATACATAATAATAAAACAATGAAATAGAAATAGACTTTATATAATCATATAAATTGATGTGACAATAATGTATGTATATTATTACAACAAATAAACAAATGCAGCAGACCAACCATCATTGTATGATTTATACATAATGTTTAGTTTTGATAATTTTCTACTGGATAATTATAACTGTACAAAGTCATTGCATGGAATTTTCACACATCACTCAGAGGACATATCAGATCACATAAATTTATACACATTTTATCAACAATTTGCCAGTTTTGCACAAGTCAACATACATGTACCAGTTACTTGGGATTCCGTAAATATGCGCGACGATATAAAGCCATTGTTGCAAACCATGCAATATGTTGCCCATTTTATTATTATTATTTTTGTTGTTGTTGTTAATATTAGATAACAGGTTGCAGCTAGAAACAGTATTTATTTTAGCCTCGTTTGTAAAAGCATTACTTTTGAAGGTCCCATAAGAGCTGACAAAGTTTTTTTTCTTCATTTGTTGATTGATTAGTGATAAATGATCAGTTACACTTCAGCACCTTCTTTCCAAATGCTTTTGTAACCCATTCAGGACTGGTCCCGAAAATAGTCGGGCTAGAGTCTTTGGAGAATACATGTTATAGCGAAATCAATCAGTCCTGAATGGGTTAAGAGTGTTGAAGTGTCATGTGTCGGAACGGCAGTTGTCCCAGTAATTGAAAGTTGAAACCCAAGAAGACCTGCATTTTTTCCCCCTTGAGCTTCAAATATTTTGTCGAATCGTTATAATCATTTTATGCTCTTGATTGTACATAGTATACAAATGCAATAAAAACTTGTTGGCCTAGATTTTAAAATCTTTGTTTCGTGAGAAGAATTTTAACCTTTTGAAATCTAGGCCATCAAGTTTTTATTGCATGTACATAGACAATCAAGAGCATAAAATGATTATAATGATTCAACAATCTTAGTACAATCATTGAAATAATTTTATTTTGTTGATCATTTGCACGTATGCAATAAAAACATAGATTACAAAATCTGTGTTTCGTAAGTTGAAGGATTTGATTGTGTACCTTTTAAAATCTATCGTCCAATCATTTAAATTATTTTATATTGTTGATCATTTGTACATGTGTATGTATCCAATAAAAACCTGTTGCCCTAGATTTGAGAAATCTGCAATTAGTTGAAGTCTCATGTGCAGTAATGATAGGTGCCTGGGGGATCGTTAAACCTTCAGATGTACATATCGAATATTCCTTTTTTTTCAATCACTGGTATTATCCTATCAAGCACACCATATGGTGCCTTTTTAGTTAAAGGTCATTGAATTTTACATCTGAAAGGTATAGTTTGGATTCGCAAATCAGACGCGTGCTGCCATTTTGGAAATTATGCCTTGTGCAAGGTGCTGAATATGCATGCTGGCTCAGTTTTATGCATTGCGCACGAACAGGCCTAGTCAAAATGACTACCTTGCCTAGTTCAAAATGACTACCTTGCCTAGTTCAAAATGACGATCCTTGGTGCAGCATCCCCACGCATGGCAATACGGATATTGTTGGTTGAGAGCTCTAGAAGGTCGGTATTCCTGTACAAGGTCCTTGATATTTACTTTTCTGGGACTCAAGCACTGACCCACTGAGTTGAGGCCAATAATAATGAGATTCAGGCCACTAAAAGGTAATTAATTTCACATATATCTACAAATGTAGCTCTACCATCCGGACACTGTTTCTTTTTGTTTGGGGCCACCTAATTTCAGTTTGGGGCAACTAAAACTTGCAATGTCTTGATTTTACTTGCTTGATAGTGCCACCCGGGATATAAGTGGACATCAAGCATTGAATACTGAAACCTGAGGTGCCATGTACACCATACTATGAGCCAGTGTAAAATTGTTTTGTTTTTTTCCCCAGGGCAAATTTTTAAAGAGAAAATATTCCTGAGGGCTATTTGGTGCTCACAAGGTCTATATATTACTTGTATCTCATTTGTTTTGTTAATTTTTACTATTCTCAGACATTGTAATAAATACAGATCCCAAACTTTACTGAAGTTAACAAGCATTCTCAGTCAAATAAAAATAATATTTTGCATGCGTGGGTCTAACTAAGATGCGACAAAGACAACAAGGGCAATTTTGTTCAACATTTCCATTTGTTTTTCACTAGTACCATGTTTTGGGTCATAAAAAAGAACATTGTGTATGCGTGGGACTAACTAAGATGCGACATAGACAGCGAGGGCGATTTGATTCAACATTTTCATTTGTTTGTCGCCCTCATGTTTTGGCTCAGGGGGGCTATTTCAAAGGTTCAGGGGGCAAATCGGCGGCCCCCGTTGCCCCTGTGTTTGTTTTTATCGCTACTATGAGCAATGTGACGTCTCAAAATCTTGAATCTATAGGCAAAGGGTCAATTTGAGGGGTGTAATGATGATGAAACCATATAGAGAGAAAAGAACACCATTCCATTTAATTGACATTTTCCTCTAGATATCATCTCAGGCTGGTTTCGTTTTCACCCACCTGTTTTACACTGACGGGCATGAAAACGCAAGGTATTCGTGAAACGGTTCAGGTCGCCCCCTGGGAAATCAGCCAGCCAAACAAATTTGCCACATGTGCGGCTTGTACTCCGTCCCACCAAGGGTGCTCTTCAGAAACCAAATTAGTCGAGTGAACATCCGTGCTATCAAATTGCATCGCAATAAACCATAAATACCGGCTTTAACCCATCTAAGACGATTTTATTTCGAGCTATAACATGGATTCTCCAAAAACTACTAGCTAAGACCTGTCCGTGCCTTAGTATTTTTGCAATAAACCATAAGGGCCGGGTTTAACTCATCTAAGACAATTTTACTTCAAGGTATAACATGTACATGTATGTATCCTTACAAAACATGTAGCTAAGACCTCTGCCTGAGTATTTTCGGGACCACCAGTCCTGAATGTGTTACTGAAGGTTTTTTAAAAATATTTTTAATAAAGGTTGAATGATTAAACTCACCTGTGGGAAATCATCCAGTTACATACTTTAAGGTCTACGTACATGTGCCTTAAGGCATAATCCTACTCATCTAAAACCACATACATGTATATCAAATCAAGTGAACATTCGTGATCATCACAGTGTGTCATAGTCGAGATAAATGTAGTTGGCGTTAACCCATTGAGGACTGGTCCCAAAAATACATAGAAAAATACTATGGAAAATCACAGCCTAAATGCGCAAATCTGATTGGCTCAAATGCGCGTATTTTCTAACAAGGGATCAAATTCTGATTAATCACAATTCCTTATGCATGCAACACCCCCCTGAACGGTTTAGAACTTATTGTAAACACATTGAAGTGGATTTGATTTTTGTACAATGCACAATATTTCTCATTTGACTCCCGACCGAGATATCTGTGGCTTAGTCCTCAATAGGTCATAGTAGTTATGTACAGTAGACCAAACTCACTTTCATAGATTTCAAGTGGCACTTTCATGCCCGTTTTTTTTTCTTTCTAGAACTAGAAGTTAGGAAACAACTTTGTTTGCATTTTCAAATGGTATCTTCTTGAGATATATGTACTGTACATGATTTTATTGGAAATAAGATCATTTTAACCCCTTTACTACACGAACCAAGCGGGCTGTGTACAAAGTCTATGGATATTTCAGAATCTCGAAGGGAACAGGTTAACCGTTTACAAAAATAAATAACAGGTTAAAACTTTAAAAAAACTTTTAAACACATCAAAGTGGATTTGATTCTGGTACAATGCACAATATTTCTCATTTGACTCCGGACTTTCATAGATTTCTAGTGACACTTTCATGCCCGGTTGTTTTCTAGAAGTCTAGAACTAGAAGATAAGAAACATCTTTGTTTACGTCATGGTATCCTTCTTGAGATATATGTAAATGATTTAATTGGAAATAAAAAACCAGGGATCATTTTAACTGTGGACAAACTTGTAGCAATTAATGAATAGCAAGTGACGCTTTATATATCAATAATTTAAGATTGTATTTTTCACACATCGCAAAGTGTACATTATCAGATCACAAAAATAAATATTTATTAACCCTCTGCCAGTTTTAGCATAGATCTCTTTAAAGGTAAAAAAAATGCCAAAACAAGCCCAAGAAATTCATAATAGAGCCCCCGTAAATTTGCATAGATTTCACTGCAAAACAAATTGTTAGAGTGCTGTTCTCATGCAGGTGAGCTTGAAAAGTAGCCCCCGAAAAATACATTTTGATTTTTACCCTGAGCCTAAGCCTATTAAAAAAAATGATTATAATGCACATACATTATTACATACAATACATATTAAATAAACTTTCCAAATAACTGCATATTACTGCAGTGCTCAGTATATCTATTGATTCGCATCGCATTACAAACGTTAGGGTGGAATGTACATGCTATCACACTTTAAGGTGTGTCCCTTTAACTATTTTTAAAACAAAGATTGAATGCAATTTAGGTTACCTGTGGGAAATCATCCAGTTACATTGTACCTTGAGGCATTACCTCCTATCCATCCAAAACCAAATTAGTCGGGTGAACATTTGTGCTATTACATTTCATGAGAAAATCTGGGATTCTTCTTCTCAGGAGACAAGATTTATAGGATGAGTCGAGATGAGAATATACGATGTTACAAGAATACATGATGAGACAGGAATACACAGTTATATGTAAAGGTCTGATATACATGCTGGTTGCATTTTTGATATTCATCGAAAACCAAATTAATAGCCGAGTGAACATTTGTGCTAAATTACATTTCGTGAGAAAAAATCTAGGATTCTTCTCAGGAGACAAGAGTTATAGGATGAGAAAAAACAATGTTACAAGAATACACAAACAATGAGACAGGAATACACGATGATACATGTATACTACGTGAAGGTCTGATGTAATAGTTGCATTTTCCTTTTGAAAATATTGATAGAATGGGACAAATTTAGTACCTGTGGTACAAAGAAATGAAGAGTTTGTTGGTGTGGATTTTTTGTTTATTTGTAAACATACATTCATATGCGTGACTCAAACTGTGCATACCATACATGTATGAGCAAAGTTCAGTTATTTGGTTTACTAAGATCTCGGGACCCTTTTGATTTTGCATGCTTTCTATATAATTGTATAAATGTCGGCTCTGGTCATAATATGATATTTGAGCATCTAGGATTCATGAGGTGCAGGGGCGATGATTCAAATCCATTGAAGATCTTGTTTTATTATTTGAAAGTCAATTTTCTTGAATAAAGAAATGCCATCTTGAAACCCCCCCACAATTTCTTTGTACGTATTCTACAGAATGTTGAAGGCAAAGAGACTTTGGTAAGGACAGGTGAAACAGAAATGATACCAGGTGCGGTTTGATTCTGCGCAGCATCTAGGCTGCAAAAGTGTGCAAGGTTATGTTTTAAATCCATTGGAAATCTTGTTTTATTATTTGAATGTCAACTTTTCTTGAATAAAGAAATTAAATCTTGAAACCCCCAAAAATAATTTTTGGTCATTTCTTATTTTTTTTTATTATGTATCTATTTTTTAACTACCGTAGAACACCATCGTCAAGCACCCCCAAGCACCAATATGCATCTTGCTTTTAAAGAGCGCCCGCTCTCTGTCCAAACGTTTGGACAAAGAGCGCCCGCTCTCTGTCCAAACGGGAAACTTTAATCAAGTATGCAAATAATGGTGAGGAATATTCATGAGGATAATAATGGAGGTGAATCTCATGGAAACGTCTTTAAAAGCAAGATGCGTATAGGTGCTAGGGGGGTGCTTGACGATGGTGTTCTACGGTATATAATTTTTTTTTTTTTGCATTTCATAGAAACTTAATGGCAAAGAGACTTTGGTAACAACAGCAGAAACAGAAAGGAAGCCCTGTGGTTTGATTCTGTGCAGCATTTAACCGGTGTATAAACTGCACCTGTGTATTAACCGCACCCCCTACTTTGGTTTGTCATTGAAGGGGAAAAAACATTTTCTAGATAATAAAACTGTGCTTGGAATCATTGCAACATAATCAAACTATATACAAATTCCATGCTTTCCCGCTAATTTTGGTAAACTTTTGGTACACAAAACAACACAAGTCACATATTTGTTTCTGATTGGAGCACAATTCATAACAGAAAAGTACATCAAGCTTTTACTCTGGACACATAAACTGATATTATAGCCATATTGGTATTTACCGCTCCCCCCTTTTTGCAAGTTCTTCTGCATGGACAAAGGTGAGGTTTATACACCAGCAAATACGGTAGGCTACAAGAGCGTCTAGTTTAATGATTCATTCAAATCCATCATAAAATTTGTTTTATTTCTTATTTTCTTTTAATTTGTATAGAATGTTGATGGCAAAGAGACCTTGGTTACGACGGGTGAAACAGAAACGATACCCTGCGGTTTGATTCTGCGCAGCATAGGCTACAAGAGTGTGCAGGTCGATGAGTCAATACCCTTTGACCACAAAAAGGGTGTCATCAAGAACCAGAAAGGCCGAGTCGAGGGAATGCAAGGTAAGATACATGGAATTTTATTTCCTGTAAAACTATAATTGCTAATTCTTTTGTTCAATCCTCTGGGAGACGAATAGTCCTAAAAATCCTCTTGACACATTTTTAGACAAGTTTAGTAAATGAAAAGATAAAACCCCCATTTAATCACAATGGATAGAAATGAATTTCAGCTTGGTTATAAGTCTGAGTGTCTCTACAATTCATTCAAAACTTTGCATTTAGGAACAAATCAATACATGTAGTAGATCTGATCCCATCTATGTGTATTGTGGCACCCCCACTATGGCACCCAGATGGTTAAAATACGATATAATGTGTCCCCTGGGACAAATTAATTTTTAGAAATTACAAATTTTTGTTTTGTATTTGTATTGATGGTACATGTACCTAAAACAAGAATACTTCAATACTCTGTTGATGAACACACAACTTAAAGGGAGTATCCGCCTTTTACAAATCATCTGAACAGTTTCCAGTAGACGGATGAGGATGACTGTAACACCCACATAAAATTTCAGATCGAACAAGCCTGTAATTTGGATTCTACGAATAAAAAACAAATGTGTAGAAATCATCCCTTCATCGAACTATACAGGGTGGCCCAGAAATAACGGAACGGGGCACTTCCCAAAATAAAGTAACAAAATGAACATGTCCATCGGATAGGGTGTCCTTTCCAATGAACAACGATACCAAGAAAAGTAATTTTGGACGTGTAGTTTTTGTTCTAGGGCGCTTTGAGTGAGACCCATGTCGGGTTCCTGTTTTTGTCAATTTGTACCAAGTCAGTGTCTGATAAATGAGACTTACTGCCCGTCATACTAGTGATACTCTCGGCACCGCTTGGCACGCAGCTGAATGCACACTAACAATGGCGCGCGGAATATTCGCGTGTTCAATGGTATGTAGGGCAATAAGTCTCATTTATCAGGCACTGACTTGGTAAAAATTGACAAAAATAGGAACCTGACATTATCTCACTCAAAGCCCCCTAAAACAAAAACTACACGTCCAAAATTACTTTTCTTGGTATCGTTGTTCATTGGAAAGGACACCCTACCCGATGGACATGTTCATTTTGTTACTTTATTTTGGGAAGTGCCCCGTTCCGTTATTTCTGGGCCACCCTGTATATCGGCCAATAATTGTGTTTAACTAAATAACCAAAATATTACAACAATATTGTAGTTATTCTTGTAAAGGTGTGCAACAAATAGGGTCTCGAAAATGGAGAATAAACAATTACATAGTCAGTTTTATGAGTCTTAGTTATTTTGTTTAGTATTCGCTTACGCTGTTGTTCGATCACAATCTGTGCGTGTTGAATTGGCTAGTTTGTGGCACCGCAAGATGGCAAGATGGCACCGCGCGTCTGGAAGTGGTGTGGCATGATCGGTAGAGCGCGTGCTTTCTGATCGTGAGACCCCGAGTTCGAACCCTGCCCACTCCGTTTGCCCTTCAGCAAGGCATTTAATCCACATTGCTGCTCTCTACCCAGGTGTATAAATGGGTACCTGGTCTGGTGAAAATTAGCTTGGTGCACCTATAGGGTTGCCCGCCGCTAGTATGCTCCCCGGGGAGTTGAGAATGTGTACAAGATAGTTGTGCGGGTCTGAACTGTACCAAATGACCAGGGATAATAATAAGCGCTTTGAGCACCTTATTAGGTGGATATTGCGCAATATAAATATTCAATATTATTATTATTATTATTTACAAATCCGAACCACCTTTAACTCTGACGCTCCTTTCAACTGTTACCTCCCTGGTCAGGTCTGTACTGCAGTGGCTGGGTGAAGCGAGGGCCAAAGGGTGTGATCCTATCTTCTCTCAACGACAGTATAGAGACAGCGAAGTGTATGCTAGAAGACATCTCCTCAGGAGCTATAGACACCAGCAAACCGGATGCTCAGGAAAACGTCTTTTCTCTACTTTCACAAAGAGGTAAGCCGACTTTAATTTTGACTGATTTCTATTTGGCACATCAATATTTTCTTGTTGGTTATTAAGGGAACCGGTTAAAAGTGTGTATGCTAGAAGACACCAGATTGTATTTTTGTGAAGAAATTGTTTTTTCTCTTCTTTCAACGTCATAATTATTTGATATTGGCATTATTTAACTCTTAAACATGTGCAATTGTTCATAATTTATAATCGGAGGGTAATGTTTGCAAGTATTACATTTGATACAGCAAAGTGTGGAAAGCACCAGATAAATTTTGTGTTTGAATGTGTAAGTTTGTGTTTATTCCCATATTGTGTTTGTGTATTTTGGTGTGCATTTGTTTGTTTGTAAAGCCTGTTGTATGGTAAGAAAGAACACATATTTAATTTGTTCTAGAATAAATGTCCTTGATCTAGTTGTCTGTAGTGTAATTCTCTTCAGTGATTAAACAATGAATTTGTGTCTCATTTTGCCTGCTGTTAGAGGACAAGGCAAAACAAAATGCAAAATAATTGTATGGGGTGTACATTCATGCAAGACTGTGTCAGAGCTACTATAAAAGTCCCACTGAATTTCGCCGGCCTCAACATTTTCTCGGGGCTTACTTATAGCAGGGCTCGACACTAGCACTTGCCCTATTGCCCGGGGCAAGTAAAAATTGATGTCGGGCAAGTAAATTTCCATAAATGACCTAGTTTGGTTACCCTGATCGGCAACTAAATAAATTATTTAACTACGAGAGAATAATGTAATTCCTAACGTGTAAATCTCATCCAGAAGTAAATGGGCAAGTAAATGTTCTATTATTTGGGCAAGTAAAATGTAAAAAGTTATGATTTTACTTGCCCAAATAGGCCAGTAGAGAACAAAGTTAGTGTGGAGGATTGCTTATAAATAGTATCACAATTGCTGCCATATTATTGTGTGGGAAAAGTTAAGGTTAGTATTTGGTTTAGGATTATGGTAATAGTTTACTAGGGTTTTTGGTGAATTAAGGAATCTGTGTTGGTTGTAAAAATGAAATACACTCAATAGCAGAGCAATTGTTGCTCGATTAAATGTTGTGGAATCTCAGACCAATTTCCTCCATAAATTCGTCAGGAAAATACATCGTATGTTTGCAAGTTTCTCAGATAAATCGTGATAGATGACCCCTGGTGTACAAATAAAGATTAATTGTCATGGATCTGAATTTCAGGTTTTGATAAAAATTATGTCATTCCTCGAAAAATTAATCGGCTCTAGGAGATTTATGATGTAGTATGATTAATGCCTTCAAGAGAAAATCTAAATTAAATTTTATAGCATTTGAGTGACCAAATAGCTCATTTTTATGATGCCGTTGGAGGCAGAAAAATGTCATATTAAAGGGATTCAGAAGCATTGTCAAGACCATCAAAACCTGGAACTCTAGCGGTTCTCACATACCTCATTGTATGCGTATTACGAATCAAAGCATAGAATAGCGTATGGTTTCCAAATTTCTCTTCCGTAACAAAGATATTTGAAATTGAAGTGTTCTGAATTTTAATTATCCACTGGAAAGTTATAACCGTGTACAAAGTCAGTACAATGAGTTAGCAAGTGTCACTTTGCAATTTTTACACATTACTTGACCATATAACATCATATTAAAGGAATAGAGTAACATTTTGGATTTCTGGGAAATGGTATACACAATTACAAATGATTAAGTAAAAAGCCTGTTCTCATTCAAAAATAGCCGTTAAAACTCAAGAGGGCGCTCTCTAAAAACTCATAGGTTTCAACCATTTTTCATACAAAATTATGCCTGTGATGTTTTGTTAAAATAATGATTAAAAAGAGATATCATCAACAACGAAAGGGAATGATTCTCATTTCACATGTTTTATTCAATGAACTTTCAAATGGAATTAAAACCAACCAAAACCCTTACACTTGTTGTGGGGGGAAGTACCAATACTCAAGTGTACCTTTAAACACAAACTAATATAATCAGCATAGATTTGCAACGGGCTAATTTGTCTTAATAATTAAAAGATTACATTTAAGTAATAATGATCCATGATGCAGAATAGATATAGAATATTTTTTTCGTGGTACCATGGAATGTATTTTTAGTCAACTTTGAGATGCCTGCAAAAGGAGAACCACACTTTTAAAGGTCCAATTGACATTAATAAATAGCCCCTTAGACTGATAGTCTAATAGTTTTGTATAACACAACAATACATTTAATTTTGTCTCGCAAAAAATATTAACCCGGTCAGGACTGGTCCTGAAAATACTGGGCCTTGAGTCTATGGAAAATACATGTTGTAGCAGAATCAGTCCGTCCTGAACGTAACGGGTTAATCCTTTGTGATTCAATTGGTTTTTTTTGTTTCAATGCCACAGGGATAATATGGAATTTTGTGACAAAATCTAATTGAGATTAATGATGCTCTTTTGATTGATTTGATACTTTGTTGTAAGCACAACAAAGTTGATATTGCCATATCAACTCCTCAGGGGATTAAGATAATTATCATCTATTTTACAGTGAGATTTATTACATTAAAATCATGTTGACTAGTTTTTATCAAGTATCAATTATTGTCGTGTATAATTTGATGATTATCTTACAGCTTTTCATTGTATGATTTATGAGTTGCAGGGAATAAATCACAAATGTCAAGTTTAGACTTTAAATAACTTAGAATTTACATCTTTTGAGCAATATGTATGATATAAATCATTGGTAAATGATTTATTGGTTATAAATGTGAACAAGTCTTTTGGTGAATTTTTAATTTCTTTAAAAAAAGAAGTTAATTTGCATGTTTTTCTCTACAAATCTAATGAAGATATGAAAGTACTGTATGCGGTTACAATTCATGTCAAGTCAGATCATGTGACTAAATGCGCAAATCAAATTGGTTCAATTACATTAAAAAATCAAACATGTGCATTCACCCAAGGTGCACTTCACTTTCCAAATCTGTATATTTATGAGTTTGTAAACTTTCTATTCTTAGTAACAATTTGTGTCATACATACTTTTAAAACATGTATTAAAATGTTAAAGTGTTCTAGAGAATTGTAGACTATTTGATTTTTTTACAAGCTTCATCTACGAAGAGTACAATTTAGGGGCAAGGTTGTCCATGAAATGTGCAATTAGACACCTGAATCGGGCCGACTAAATCTTGTAGAATCTGTACTAAAAATGGATGAGTCTCGTAGTCTGAAGTTTATGCAACTGTTAAATTACGCCTACATGTGTCTCGGGAATCAATTCTGTGTAGAATAAAACGAGATGAAAAAGTGTTCTAGACATGTAGATTTTCTACAAGCTGCATCTACGTGTACAAAGAGTGCAATTTAGGGGCAAGGTTGTGCATGAAATATATGCAATTAGACACCTGAATCAGGCCGACTACCTCAATTTTCCATCTGAATCTGATAATAAAAAACAACTACCCTCTAATATAATTCTTCAATCTTCTCAAAAGTCTAATGAAGAAAAGAAAAGAAAAAAAAGCACACTGATGTAGCCTGCTCAGGTGGCTCGTTTAGATCCTTTCATTTCCTGACTATCCTTAAATGAGTAGCAGAGAATTTGACTGCCATCTTGTTGACCAGTAGTAATCAGTCTAACACAGTTGCCTTAACCCTAAACAGACCGGGCTTTTCCGAACCATCAAAAGACTGGGGACCTGGCACTAACCCCAAGGATAATTAAATTGACGTTTGTAAGGAAAGTGTAAGGGATCATGCGAAGTGATGCAGCTTTTTATTAATTGAATTCAAAGATAATAAGGAAGCAGAAATATTTAAAATGAATGAAAATGAGCAAAGAAAAATAGGCCTTGCGAGCAAAGAAAAATAGGCTTCGCCGGCGTAGCCTATTTAATTTAATTTTTCTTTACTCATTTTCATTCATTTAAGATATTGACTGGTCAGCTTCCTTTATGTTTGAATTAAATTTGTTACCATATGGTTGGAAATACACAATTTCTAATGAAAAAAAAAAGGAATTATCTTTTATCTAGTTAATGTAGCTACTGTAGCATGCTCAGGTGGTGGATTGAGTTCCTTTAATTTCCTGTCAATATCTTTAATGAGGAGCGGGGAATTTAACAGCATTCTGGTCGGCTTGTATCAATCAGTCTGACAACATTGCCTAAATAAAAAAAAAACACTAGTGTTTACTGTAATGTTTGCTCTGAAATTTACAGAAGTTATTAGACTCAGGCATAAGACAGAATACTAATCAGAGGGAGTCGATTTAACCCTAAGTTATTTTAGCCAATGGATTAAATTCAATAGAATTGTTTGGAAATTTAACCGTTCTGATAAAAAATAATTTCTGTTATAATGTAACATGCTGACAGGCCCGTAGCTACATGCAGGGGGGTGCGAGGGGTATGTATGCATCCCCCAAATTCAGAAAGGTCCACTTTTTGTCGGTCTCAGATCCATTTAAACCAGTGGTCTCAGGCAACATTTGGTCTTGATGCCCCCCCTCCCCCCCCCCCCCCCCGGCCATGATCGGTCTCGGTTCTTATTTGGAAATTTCGCTTTGGACTGAAGTCAAAAAGAGTTTGGGGATGCTTTTTATTCAATCATGAACATCTCCATAATTAGGGAGACATAATTTGAAGAATCAAACCCATTTCATAATTTTGTTACTATAAACCAAGTGACAAGGTACGAGAGAAGTATGAAAGCTCCAAGTGACTTTGATTTATAAGTGAATTTGATAAAAAAAGTTAATGAATCACTTTAAGCCCTTTTACCTCTAATATTTCTGCTGAAAGTTGCTTTGCTTGTTGATGATAGTCGATGTGTTTTTGTCTGATAACCTGTTCCCTTCGAGATTCTGAAATCCTCATGGACTTAATTTGTACATAGCCCACCAGGTTCCTTCCCATAGGCAAGGAATTAACCAGAACTTTTCCTCAAGATTCTGAAATCCTCAAAGACTTTGCACATTCTGTAATATTCTGTTTGTTTACTGCCCCCCCACCCCCAAAACAAAATAAAAATAAACAAAAACACAAATCCTCCAAGTTATATGCCCATTTTTTGTGGATATTTTTCAGCTGTATTTTACCCTTCAAATATTTAAAAATCCATCTGAAGTAAGTGCCATGTTTTTTTTAGCTAGCCCAGTTCTTGATAAATAGATTAACATTGAGCTGTAATTTGAATCAAGATCAATCCTTTACCAAGGCCAAATCAGATTTCACCATCATGTAAATGTGTGTTTTAATCTGAAGTATTTGAGTTTGTTAAATTTGTTTTATTTGTCAAAAGATTCATGAAAGTCTCAAGCTAAGCCATTTTCACCAAATGGATTACATGTGTTTGTTGACTGCCCCCCCCCCCCCCAAACAAAAATAGATAAAATCCTCAAGTTATATGCCCATTTTCTGTGGATATTTTTCAGCTGTATTTTACCCTTCAAATGGGATAACTTGAAATCCACAAGTGCCATGTTTTTTTAGCTAGCCCAGTACTAGATAAATAGATTACAATTGCGCTGTAATTTGAGTGAAAATCCATCCTTTACCAAGGCTACATCATATTTCACCATCGTATAATTACTTGTTATACGTTGAAGTAGTGGAGATTTTTTTCAATTTGTTTATAATTTATCAAAAGATTCATGAAAATCTCTTAAACACCATGGACATACATAGTGTGCAAGGTGAGTATGTCATTTCTATGAATTGGCACTGGAAGGCCTATTATTTTTTCGTAGATTTTCTTTCTCCTTTTCCATGCCTATCTTATCCTGACTATCCTTAAATGAGTAGCAGAGAATTTGACTGCCATCTTGTTGACCAGTAGTAATCAGTCTAACACAGTTGCCTTAACCCTAAACAGACCGGGCTTTTCCGAACCATCAAAAGACTGGGGACCTGGCACTAACCCCAAGGATAATTAAATTGACGTTTGTAAGGAAAGTGTAAGGGATCATGCGAAGTGATGCAGCTTTTTATTAATTGAATTCAAAGATAATAAGGAAGCAGAAATATTTAAAATGAATGAAAATGAGCAAAGAAAAATAGGCCTTGCGAGCAAAGAAAAATAGGCTTCGCCGGCGTAGCCTATTTAATTTAATTTTTCTTTACTCATTTTCATTCATTTAAGATATTGACTGGTCAGCTTCCTTTATGTTTGAATTAAATTTGTTACCATATGGTTGGAAATACACAATTTCTAATGAAAAAAAAAAGGAATTATCTTTTATCTAGTTAATGTAGCTACTGTAGCATGCTCAGGTGGTGGATTGAGTTCCTTTAATTTCCTGTCAATATCTTTAATGAGGAGCGGGGAATTTAACAGCATTCTGGGTCGGCTTGTATCAATCAGGTCTGACAACATTGCCTAAATAAAAAAAAAACACTAGTGTTTACTGTAATGTTTGCTACTGAAATTTACAGTAAGTTATTAGACTCAGGCCATAAGACAGAATACTAATCAGAGGGAGTCGATTTAACCCTAAGTTATTTTAGCCAATGGATTAAATTCAATAGAATTGTTTGGAAATTTAACCGTTCTGATAAAAAATAATTTCTGTTATAATGTAACATGCTGACAGGCCCGTAGCTACATGCAGGGGGGTGCTAGGGGGTATGTATGCATCCCCCAAATTCAGAAAGGTCCACTTTTTGTCGGTCTCAGATCCATTTAAACCAGTGGTCTCAGGGCAACATTTGGTCTTGATGCCCCCACCCTTCCCCCCCCCCCCCCCCCCCCCGGCCATGATCGGTCTCGGTTCTTATTTGGAAATTTCGCTTTGGACTGAAGTCCAAAAAGAGTTTGGGATGACTTTTTATTCAATCATGAATCATCTCCATAATTAGGGAGACATAATTTGAAAGAATCAAACCCATTTCATAATTTTGTTACTATAAACCAAGTGACAAGGTACGAGAGAAGTATGAAAGCTCCAAGTGACTTTGATTTATAAGTGAATTTGATAAAAAAGTTAATGAATCACTCTTTAAGCCCTTTTACCTCTAATATTTCTGCTGAAAGTTGCTTTGCTTGTTGATGATAGTCGATGTGTTTTTGTCTGATAACCTGTTCCCTTCGAGATTCTGAAATCCTCATGGACTTAATTTGTACATAGCCCCACCAGGTTCCTTCCCCATAGGCAAGGAATTAACCAGAACTTTTCCTCAAGATTCTGAAATCCTCAAAGACTTTGCACATTCTGTAATATTTCGTGTTTGATTACTGCCCCCGCCCACCCCCAAAACAAAATAAAAATAAACAAAAACACAAATCCTCCAAGTTATATGCCCATTTTTTGTGGATATTTTTCAGCTGTATTTTACCCTTCAAATATTTAAAAATCCATCTGAAGTAAGTGCCATGTTTTTTTTAGCTAGCCCAGTTCTTGATAAATAGATTAACATTGAGCTGTAATTTGAATCAAAGATCAATCCTTTACCAAGGCCAAATTCAGATTTCACCCATCATGTAAATGTGTGTTTTAATCTGAAGTATTTGAGTTTGTTAAATTTGTTTTATTTGTCTAAAAGATTCATGAAAGTCTGAAAGCTAAGCCATTTTCACCAAATGGATTACATGTGTTTGTTGACTGCCCCCCCCCCCCCCCATACAAAAATAGATAAAATCCTCAAGTTATATGCCCATTTTCTGTGGATATTTTTTCAGCTGTATTTTACCCTTCAAATGGGATAACTTGAAATCCACAAGTGCCCATGTTTTTTTAGCTAGCCCAGTACTAGATAAATAGATTACAATTGCGCTGTAATTTGAGTTGAAAATCCATCCTTTACCAAGGCTACATCATATTTCACCATCGTATAATTACTTGTTATACGTTGAAGTAGTGGAGATTTTTTTCAATTGTGTTATAATTTATCAAAAGATTCATGAAAATCTCTTAAACACCATGGACATACATAGTGTGCAAGGTGAGTATGTCATTTCCTATGAATTGGCACTGGAATGGCCTATTATTTTTTCGTAGATTTTCTTTCTCTCCCTTTTCCATGCTAGCGGGCAGCCGTGACCCAATTTAATAATAATTATTAATATCTTCAGGGATTTGGACAGTTGTCGCAATAACACTGCTCAATGTTTTTGATGAATTTATCAAAATTAGAGGAGATTACTCATGGGGAAAAGAAATTTTATCTTTCCAGTATTCCCGGGGGAATCAGATTTAAATCAGGAATTCATCTTCAATTTTCGTTTGCATCGCATCGGAGAGGCATGTTTTATTCACAGTTTATTTGTGCTTGGAATTTGTCAAAACTAAATTAGATTGAGCCATCATTAGATTCAGTTATTAGGCTTTCCATGAATTTTCATGAATTTTAATGAACTTTGTGCTGAATAAACTCAATAGGGATTTGATTATTTGTAGTATTTTTTTGTTTTACTTTAGAAGGGGTCAGGCTCGGCTCCAAATTAGATCACATCTTGAACATATTTACCTCTAAAATGATTGTTTCCTATCCTACTAATAATACACTTTATCTTTTTATAATGTTGTCCAATCTAGCACTACTTTCTACTCTTGATTGTGTATTATAATATTCAAGTGAGGAAGTCAATTATATTACTGGAAAAGAATTACACATATCCAGGGGCGTAGCGACGGGAGGGCATGTGGCACGTGCCCCCCCCCCCCCCCCCCAATAATTTGAAAAAAGCAATAGGGAACATAAAGGGACATTTTTGTGGGAAAAACAAAGAAATACATAAGGTGTGCCCCCCCCCCCCCCCCCCCCCCCCCCCCAATCAGTCCAACCACGCGACACCCACTGACTCTATCATATCTTGATGGGCACAGGAAAAGTGTATATTTAAAGATATAAAAAGGTCTTCAACATTTTAGCCATGAGGGGGCCACAGGTTATTTGATTCACAAGCAAAACAAGAAACAAGTCTTGAACATTTACATTTACATGTTTGTACCTGATATATGTATGATCTGTACCTTGAGAATAACAGGATTTTACAGATTTATTTTGTCATTTTTTTCTACACAATAGGCAATGAATGTATTGGTGTGTGTGTGTTGTATGTATTGTGTGTGTGTGGGGGAGGGGGGGGGGGGGGGGGAGTGGGGGGAGGGCTCATGCCCCCAGCCTCCCCCGTACTATGCCCCTGTTACAGAGATGCATGTGCCTGACCGAGGTTGTAGTATTGATTATCTGTCTTCTCAATTCTTAAATGTAGTACTCTGGTCACAACCCTCCTCATTACCCCACAAATTAAATTGGGTTAAATGACTAATTTTTTGATGGAAATCAATGTATGAAAGTAAATGTAGTTTAAAATCAGTAACAATTTTCTGTCAGAAAAACACGCTCACTTGAGCCAATCAGAATTGCGGCATTTAGGCGCATTTTCTGACTTGCATTTAAACGCAACTTTGCGATTAATCACAACTCTTCATGCAACACCCCCCAGCTCAGTCCAAATGCAAGTATGGTAAACTAAATTGATTGGAATTCTCAATATTTCCATTTAATACCAATTAATTTACACTTTTCTAATTGACATGTTTTATTATCACTTTTCACCATTTGACATTTTACACATTTCTTTATCTGTCACTATGACTGCATCAGAACTTGCTTTTTGTTTCATTGATTGACTGTCTAATGATATATTGTACTGTTGATAATAATTATGAGGAATTAGTAAACCATTATTTTTAGTTTAGATACAAATACCAAGATGGTTAAACTTCAAATTTTCATCATGATCATAACTTTATTGTATTTAGATGCGCATTAAGTTATTTTATGTATATTTCTTGCACATTGGCCTTTGAAGAGTTTTCTTATTTTCTCAATAAATTGTCGAAGTTTAGTTCAATTCTTGCAGTTGATATGGGACCAATACATTGTCTGAGTTTTTGATTAATTTTTGCCATTGATTTGACACTATAAATTGTTTTATTTAATTCTTGGAATTGAATTTGACAAAGAGTTATTTTTTTTGTCTATTCACCACACATCTCTCCATCCTTTCTTCTGATTCATTGATTCCCAGGAGTCAAGCTTGTCACTTTCTCTGATTTTTGTTTGTATTTATACATTTTTTTCCTCAATGAATTATCTAAGTTTTGTTTAATTCTTGGCCATTGAATTTGACAGCCAAAGAGTTAATTTTTGGTTATTCTATCCTCTTTCTCTCTCTCTCTCTGTTCTGATGAATTCCTTGGAGGCAAGGCTTGTCACTTTCTCTGTTTGTTTTTTCTCCAATGAATTGTCTAAGTTTTGTTTTTCAATGAATTCTCTAAGTTTTGTTTTTCAATGAATTCTCTTAGTTTTTCCAATGAATTGTCTAAGTTTTGTTTTTTCAATGATTGTTAATTTGTGTTTTTCAATGAATTGTCTAAGTTTTGTTTAATTCTTGCAATTGAATTTGGCACCTAAAGAGTTAATTGTGTTCACTTCACCTCATCTCTCCTCCTCTCTCTCTCTCTGGTTATGATGATCCCCAGGAGTCAAGCCCCTCACTTTCTCTGATTGGACCAAGATCGATGCGGAGGAGCGGGTTCGCGGGGAGCGGGTCGGCAAGCCGCGGGAAAAGCTGACCAGGATAGAAGAGATCGATTGGCGTTGCCTGCTAAAACAGAGGAACGAGAAAAAAAGAAGGAAGCAAAGTTTTACATGAATGATTGCTTTTCTCATTGACTGGAGTGACAATTAAAATCAGCACTTCTACAAATTTTCATTGTCCGGGGAGTTCCCCGGGGAGCTCCCGGGAGCGGGTTGGCACAAGCCGCGGGAAAAGTTGACCAGGATAGAAGAGATGATGGGCCCATGCTCACACGGGAGGAAGGGAAATAAAGAACATGCAAAGTCTTAATACAATAAATTACTTTTCTCATTGACTGGAGTGACAATTAAAATCAGACTTCTACAAAATTTATGTCGGGGAGTTCCCGTGAGCGGGTCGGCAAGCCCCAGGAAAGTTGACCAGGATAGAAGAGATGATTGGCGTTGCTGCTAAAACTGAGGAAGGGAAATAAAGCAAGAAGCAAAGTTTTACAATGAATTGCTTTTCTCATTGACTGGAGTGACAATTAAAAATCAGACTTCTACAAATTTATGTCGGGGAGTTCCCGGGGAGCTCCCGGGGAGCGGGTCGGCTAGCCGCGGGAAAAGTTGCACATGGATAGAATGAGATGATGGGCCATGCTCACACGGAGGACAGGGAAATACAAGAAGAAGCAAAAGATCTTAATACAATAAATTACTTTTCCTCATTGGACCTGGATGTGACAATTAATATCAGGCTTCCTACAATTTTATGTTGATCTCGTGCATGTGTCACACTCACAATGAATGAGCGAGTCGGCTAGTCACAGGAAAAGTTGACCAGGATAGAAGGGATGATGGGCGTTGCTCACACGGACGAAGACGAAATTCCCCACAATGAATTGCTTTCCTCTGTGACTGGAGTGACAATTATTATCAGGCATCTACAATTTTATGTTGATATGTGCTTGTGTGCACATGCGTCACACCACACTCACAATGAATGAGAGAGTCGCGGGTAAAGTTGACCAGGATAGGAAGAGATGGTGGGCGTTGCTACCATTGGTATGGAGAAAGATGTTTTAGGTTTGCTCAACTGAACACTGATCACTGAAGAAAAACACACGACATAGAGAATAATCTTATAAAAAATTGCATCTCTATGTGACTGGACTGATAATAAACTACACATGTTTGAAGGCGAAGGATTTTTTATGGGTGCGTCAGGCAATATCTGGTGAATATCCTTCCAGTGTAATTGTATGTTGTTGAAGCCTCCCATTAAGAAACAAGTATTTACAAATTTTGTTTAATTTAATTTTTTCATAATTTATAGAGAATATTATTTTAGACTTGCTCAACTGAACACTGATGAAGAAAAAGAAAAACAAGACATAGAGAATAATCTCCTAAGATTAAAAGCATCGTCTATGTGACTGGACTGATAATAAACTACACATGTATGAAAGGCAAAGGATTTTCTGTGGTGTTTACTGATTATGAAGTCAGACATAATATCGAGTGAATATCCATCGCAGCTCAGGGAAATACACAGCTAATTGTTTTTCTCGTGGGCTTTTTTTTCAAGCACTCACCATTAATAAATAAAATATTTAAACAAAATTTGTTTGCATTAAATTTTTGGATAATTCAAACAATCTTTTGTCTCTCTTTGTAGGCTGCTGTTGGCAGCTACAGTTCTGGACACCCAATATCAGTGGTGTAGCGTGGTCAGACTGATTTAGGGGGGTCGGGGGGGGGGGGGGGGGGAGCACACTATGTTTTTCTTGATTTTGTAAAAGATTTACCCCTTATGTTTTTATTGTTTTTTATCATAGCATTAGGGAGCACATGACCTCCCCGTGCTATGCCGACACATTTTCCGACACCAATGACGTGATTGTGTCGTTAGTTTGTTTTCCGCCTCGTGGTAATTCGGTCACATTCTTATCAGTTTCTGACAGTTGTATCACTACTGTCAATCAATCCCACGCTGTGTTAAACTGCCCACCCCCCCCCCCCCCCCCCCCCCCCCCCCCCCCCCCCCCCCCGAGGCCAGTGCTATCACAGAGATCTGCCCTGGTTCTAAGAAAGTTCCAACCCTGATAAAAAATCTACTGGATGCAGGCTTTGAGTGCTAAAAATCACGATAATCATGACCACAGTTTAGGCCCTCAAAGTGAGGTTTTCATCTAACAGGAGAATCACGTAATGCATAATGTATTTTTTCCCCACCGGCAGTAGGTGTTTGTTTCACAAGGACATGTACAAGAAAATAAAAGTTGATGGATTCGCCTAAGTTAGACAAGGACAAATGGATCACGAAAAACAAAAGTAAAACAAGAGGGCAGATAACTGCGTCCCTTTGTAACAGGGCTGAAATGTAACGCCTGCTAGATACACTATGTGTGCTTTAATTCACACAAACAAAATACAAACCGTAGAACCGAAGTTTGGTTCATACAGAAGAAAACAAACGGATGGAAAAGGTGGACATGGCGGGTGCACTTGCCCTCAATACTTGGCAAAAAACAATACAAAATGTGGTCAAAACTGTCCTTTAAAGGGTACCACCACCCACAAATAATATTCTTTTAATTGAATGGTAACTTTGTTAGTAGTCCATTCCACCAACAAAATCAGAAACATATGTTTTCAGAAAAGTTATATAATTGGAAAACGCATCAACATACCAAAACAAAGCACATGTTCGTGGCGGTCTGCGTAGGAAGATTAATATTTTGTCTAGAATGGACACATCGTCCGTGATTATATTGTCTCCAAACGTACACGTGTGATAGAATTGTCACACTCGCAGACGTTTTGGCGTATAGGAAACCATGAGACCATGTTGGTTCTCGTAAGTGGTGGTTAGATACCAAACAATTTGCAAAGGGTTGTGTAATTCATAAACAAAGCAATTAATTACCACCACCACTTTATACGGAACACACTACTTATTTCCTGGTTCCGTGCGGGCCAAACATTTGCGAGTGCGCCCAATGCTATGCACGCGCTACGTTTGGAGACAATAGAATCCCGGACGATTTCGTTCGCTCTGGACAAAGTACTCTTCGCACATGCAGACCCATGAACGCATGCTTTAGAATGGTGATGCGTTTGTATATTTTTGTTTCTGAAACATATTTTTGTGCACTTTGTTGATGGAATGGACCACTACAAGATGAAATAGGATATATACATTCAAAGCATACCTGGGAATACATTGCATCTTCATGTAATTATTACAACTCTCCAAAAGGTGCTTGTTTCTCAAAAATGCAGTTGCACACGCCGCCTCCGCTTAAACAAAAACAAAAAAATGATGAAAAGACCAAGCTATGAATGATGGATTTGCCTAGCACAGAAACAGACACTTGCGGGACGTTTAATAAGAATCATAGAAAACAATTCCGAGATTGATTGCTGCTCTCCTTGACTGAACTAGAAATCAAACATGGGCAGTTGAGAAGGAGAAGGGCGCTAAGCCGCTTTTTGTTTTCTTCTGATATAATCATACTTTTTAAGTTGGAGAGCCTCAATAATAGCTCTCTTATTTTTTTTTTTATTAACACTCGTTAAGAAATAATCATTATCTGAAAAGTTGGAATGACATAGGGGAATAGAAGGCTCCGATCTGAATAATGGTATGCAGAACTAAATTTAGCAAAAATTGACTTTACTTTTCAAAACGCCCTTCTCACTCTTACCCGACAACATGACGGATTAGTGATCTTCTTTCAGTTGCCACGACACACCGATGAAAACATATTGTCTATCAGTGGCAACAAATTAATTGGGGCTCAGGGTCACAAGGCGCCTGCAATGCCAACAAGAGCCTCCCCCCCCACCCCCAAATAAAAAAAAATAAATAAAAATTGATAAAAGAGCCCCCAATAAATCTTGTAGAGTTCGTGCACTTCTTTCAGTTGGCCACGACACACCAATGAAAACATATTGTCTATCAGTGACAACAAATTAATTGGGGGCTCAGGGGTCACAAGGCGCCTGAAAATGCCAAAAATTGTCCCCCCAATGTACCGTAAGCCCCAAATTGATAAAAGAGCCCCCATAAATCTTCCGTGCAATAGAAAATATAGAGAGTGCAGCTTCAATGTAGGCATTGCATCTAAATGTTGATTTTAGATTGATAGGGGGTGATTGTTTGAATATTTATTTATTTTTTGTGTATTTTTTATTTATTTTGTTATTTAATTTATTATTATTATTATTTATTTTTTGTTTTTTGATTCTTATTATTTTTTTTTTTTTTTTTTTTGGTGGGGGGGGGGGAATTAGTTTCCCTTGGAGTTTTACCTTTTCTGATTGTTTAAATTGAATTTAATTGTTTATTTGCACATTAATAAATCAATCATCTATCATCTTTAATTGTCCATTATTCCTCCTGTAATACAACATCTGTTCCACTGTTAATGCATCTTCCATCTAAACTTTAGGTTCTGTTTCATTATACGTCATTAGTTGTGAGTGTCCGTTAAAAGTTACTAATAGTAGGTCCACAACCAATCAGCATAGAGCATTGCAACTGTTGCCATGGGAGTTACAATAATTGGATACTTTTTATGAAAACAATTTTAATGATAGTTTTATGAAAAAAGGCCCTGATCAATCCTAAAGAAACCGATCTTTAAATTATTCATAGAAATCGCTTCATTTATACATATTTGTGTATACTTTTCATTCCTTCATCCAATAATTCAAGGAAATGGCTTAATTTATAATGAACTTGCGTCTTGTATTTTCATACTCATGTCAGTATTATAATTTATTGATGACATTCACGGTGATACTGTCAGAAACATATTCCCAGAATAACCATATAACGGGTCTCTAAAGTATAATATGTATCCATGTACAAATTATTGTTCCAACAGGTAATTCTGTATTGACATACCAGATCGAATGAATTGCCATTTTCCTGGCAGCCTTCTTGTAATTCTGTCCCTAGACAGACGTTTATCATGATGTATTGCATGCATGTATCAATGACAATATCATATATGAGTTTGGCTCCATGTTGCCATCCGTTCTTTAAAGGGACTTGGAAACATTGTCCAAATCCTCAAAATCCATTGGAATTCTAGCGGTTTCCTCATACCTTGTTGTATTCTTACTAAAAAAAAAAAGCATGATACCGGATTCAGTTTTTCACAAATTCCATCTTTCGTTAAAAAGATATTTACGATTGAAGTATCAGATGTCAAATTATCCAATGGATCGTCAGAACCGTGTACAAAGTGAGTGCAATGAGTTAGTGAATGTCACTTTGCATGTTTGCTCATTACTCGGCCATATAAAGTCCATTTAACTTGAAATGTTCGCACAACACCCAGTGGACATTATCAGATTACAACAATATACATTGTATCAACCACTCATCGCTTTTTGCACATGTCAACAAAGTTACTAGATCCCTTTAAACAAAAACATTTCATTATATAATTATTATAGTTCTTTCATGCTGAATGGACACATTAGATCAAATTATACAAACGCACTTGCAATCAAACGGTTCTATACTATCCAGTTATAATTATTTATGGCAAATGTACAATACAGGACACATCGACAAGGTCGTCCAACAGCTTCTCAAAAGTGGGTGCAGGGCGGGGGTGGGGGAACATTGCGAGGGAGCAAAGCCACCGAGCGGAGGAGGGTGTGTCCCCCCCCCCCCCCCCCCCTCTATACTGTAGGGTGCGTTTGCCATTTTTTGGCTTGACTATTGTGCGATTTGGTGTATAACATGGAGACAGACATTGTACATGTATGTAGTAAAGCTATAGAATCAAACG
>JBAMJV010011328.1:0-27600 GCA_037951105.1 Echinarachnius parma
GGTGAGTTGATCAAAAGAACCGAACACAATACAAACACAGTTATTTTAGGACCATAATCATGATACTTGCAGCTACTGGGTTGCGTTGTGATCATCGATGACAAGATAAGTTATGATAATTTCTATTATTTTGGTATGCATGGTACGTTAGGTATGAAGCATGTTTTCCTCTTATTTTGTTGGTGCGTGCGTGGTGAGCTATTAACTCTCCCCCCCCCCCCCCCCCCCCCCCCCCCCCCTCGAACAGTTAGTTCCCTGGTCACATCTAAAGTAAAGGACTATCGTTTTGTCGTTTGGGATACATCGTCTGTGGTTTTCAGATTATTGTTTTGCATTTACTTTTGAGATTATTTGGTGAGTACATAATTATATACAATTTATTTCTTTTATAGTAAGAATTTTGTTGTTGCTACTTTTGTTAAATTAATAAATTGCTTGTAAACGCGAAGGCAGGGTAATTAAGTTTATAGAGACCAGTGGCAGTATTAACCAGAAATCAAACTAAAATATCGATGACAATTTATAACGGCTTTCATTTACTAGTTTGAAACGCATTTTTTATTCACCACTTCACGGACTGTTCCTCATGGAGTGGATTTTCTGCACATATTGTGTGTGGTCTGGCGTAACAAAAACTTGTAATACACATTGCTTTTCTGAACCCAGGTGTATAAATATACGTTCTATTTTTAATTGAATTTTAATTAATGAATTTAATAATAATTTACAATTGGAATAATATAACAGGAAATAGTTCTAAAATTGAATCATGTTATTTTTGTCTTGTAATAATATAGTCTTTGTTTTAACCCCACTACTGCGATGAACGAGATCGATGTAGTGCGCATGCGCGTACTTCCAGAGGTCAGTGTTCACTACATCGATGGTTCACTTGTCTTCCTAGGCCCTGCTATAGCGTATATTTTGTTTACACCACTTTTCGACATGTTCGCCCAAAACGGGCCAAAAACGCGCTGGTAAGCCAAGACTACAGTCTGCTGTATGCCATATAAATTATATGCAACAAACTTAGCTCAGCGACCTTGCGATATCGATCGATCTAGCGAAGACAAATCTAAGGGCGAGGACGGGGTGACCATTAATTAGTGGCTGATCTTTACACCACTGTTCGACATGTTCGCCCAAAACGGGCCAAAAACGCGCTGGTAAGCCAAGACTACAGTCTGCTGTATGCCATAGAAATTATATGCAACAAACTTAGCTCAGCGACCTTGCGATATCGATCTAGCGAAGACAAATCCAAGGGCGAGGGTGACCATTAATTAGTGGCTGATCTCGATGCTGACTACGACCACGACGATGAGACTAGGAATATTGATGTACGCGTAGATACAATGCACTCACAGTCACCATGGTGTGTGAAACTACGATTTTATTGAGAAAATGGCTAGGCGTTTGATGCATAGAAATTGTATCGCAGGCGCTAGTTGCATACAGCTAGAGCGCGTGCGCTAGTCTTGGGTTACCAGCGCGTTTTTTGGCCCGTTTTGGGCGAACATGTCGAACAGTGGTGTAAAAAAAATATACGCGCCCTGCTACTACTACTAGGTCATGGTACGGTGTCTATTTAGCAACTGAGGGAATCCCTGGTTTTGTACGTAACATGACTCAGTGGGCTTTTGATAGTCTATCATATGCAGACCTTATCTCATATGATGACCAATTAAAGATCATCTTGGAATTGGATATAGAAAACTGAAGGAGGTTGTCGGGACACATGACAAAATTAAACATTATTATGGACTACAGATGTTGATGGTCGTGGAAGTTTACGGTAGTATGCCATAACAATATTCCTTTGATTAGAACAAAATAAACGGTTAGGAATTTGAATATAATAGATAACGGGTACGAATTACTGAATTAAATACAAAAACACATGGCCCCGTTGCAGAAAGAGATGCAATCGATTGTAAAGTTGTATGGATTAAATCATGTGACTAAATGCACAAATCTGATTAGTTGGAATGCGCAAATTGTCTGACTTACTAACAATCGATTGTACCTCTATCTGCAAGGACAAGGGTAATTATCATAGAGATTCGAGACGAGGTCGCCGGGGGGGGGGGGGGGGGGGGGCTGGGACGGCTGCGATCCCCGAGAGGGGCGAGCATTTTGAACTGGTTTTAGGCGCATCAAAATTGGGCAATATAGCACATTAAATTTGGGCAAAAGCATGTCATATTCGTATGGCTGTCGTATACTTCAAACGAGTCACATTCTGGCAAAATAATATAAGGTCAAATTTGGGGGGATTTGGGAGTTCGTCGTGTTTATACCAATTAATATAATTTTCGCGCCAACTTATATTAATTTTGTGCGCCTAACACTACAGGGGTTGTTGTTTTTGTCAGTTTTTGTTTGCGTGTCAAGTGTAAAATTATGAAAGATTGTACTCGGGGGGGGGGGGGGGGGGGGGAGGTCTCAGCTCCCATGGCAATATTGTGCCCGTGTACCCATGCTCCGAACAATATCAAATTCCGGCAGCACAACGAGGGTCTGTATTTTGAGTCTATGGTTTACACGTGTATTCTACCCAGCGATTCCAACCCTTCACTTCGAGATTCTGAAATCCCCATAGACTTTGTACATAGCCCACCCGGTTTCCGTAAACAATGGGTAAAAAGTCTACATTTTGTGCTTGCGCGTTCCATGCAAAATTAACGTTATCATCACAACAAAAAGTGACATGATCAGTACCCTCTTTATCTCTCGCTAAGGACAGGTCTCCGTCAAAATCTGTCAAGGGTTTGTGGTTTTAAGCTATACACAAAAAATAAGGCAACTATAGAATAGTATATAAAGTTATAAAATGACACAATTTAATATTTAATTTCAAACTTCCAACAGTAAGTATCAATTAAAATGTATATATCAAGAATCATAAAACAAATAAATTAGGCATATATAAATCTCTAATCAAGGTAAAAACTATGCGTGTAGCCACTGATAATATTCACTGTGAATTCAAGTTCATTGCCATATATATACCCCAAAAAGGAGAAATACTAAAATACCATAAAACCTTTGCGTGGTGCAATATTTAATAAGTACGTCAAGGTAATGTATAATATAATTACATACAAAACCCACTTGTTATACGCGTAATAAGAAGCAAAACAAAAACAAAAACAACTAGAAGGCCGACAAAGTCAGCATACCCACGCCTCCCATTAGCCCTGTTCTACCCCTTCGTCGGCCTCAACCCTGTTTTGCTTACCGATGCATCCTAAAAACATAGTTTATGTGCACGCTGGAAAACCTATGGGCGCTGCCATGTACGGTACGCGACCGGCCTTTCCCCGTAACATTTTTCTTGATTTTTCTGTCGAGTTGTCTTATTGGCTTACTGAGACATCTCTCTGATTCTTTATCCAATCAGAATAGTTATAAGATGTTTTAACAAAAACGGCTACGATCAGCTGATCGTCAGCTTTCAAATGATATACAAATCAATGGACAAATTTTTTTTGTTCAAGACTTTAGTAGGCCGCGAAGATTGGGTGAAAATGCAAGTAAAAAGAGCCAAATTTCAAGGTTATTTTCAAATTTAAATATTCAAATTTCTAGAGTTTTTACATAAATAAGGTTTTCATGGAAGTAATGTTCTTTGTTTATATTTTCATCATCATATTGACAGTTGCAACTCTTAAATGTCAGTTTTTAAGCTACAACTTTCTGAAGTTAGGAGAAAAATATCAAATTTTCGAAAAATTCGGACAGCCGCATTTTTATTGCACTTTATATCGACCGTGGAAGGAAATACGGACATACACGATGTGTTTTAGGAAAATTAGATATGTATTTATAAATAATTCACAAACAACTTGTCGTTATTTTGTTTTATTTTCTAGATATAAAATTAACAATTCACTCTAAAAGCAGCTGAAGCAACATTCGTGCGCGACTCCATTGGGAGTTTAGCCATGTCTATCGGCGTGGCTATCCTTCGCCATTACATGTTACGCAAATTCCAGCATGAATCTAAACCAATGAGTGCGCGGAACTCACTCACGCCGTCACAGAGTTATGAGCAACAAACTCGGTAATTTATTTATTATCTGATTATGAAATTACATTTAAACTAGTGAAATCGATGTCAGATTTACTATTTAATCCAGGTAAGATGTTTTATCTAATTTATTTCATTTTAAAAGCTGTTATTTCGTGTTATTCGAAAAGTTCGACGGTAAATCAATGACGAGGGGCAAAGCACGTGAAATTATTCAGACCGCCGTAAGCAGCTGGATAGCGATGCCGACGCGCTCGGGTATGGTCTTACGCGCAGAACCGTATGATTTGTTGTTCATGAGATTTACGGCTAACAATTTTTCTGAGGAATTTAGCTAAAAACTGACCATTTAAGAGTTGTAACACCCATCAATGAAATCAAGAACAGGTCCCAAATATTACATTTATGACACTCGCTTTGTCGGGAAAACTCTAGGTTTTTCAATATTTCGTCTTAAAAATAGGCTTTTAATTCATCCGTGAAAGCCTTTTTGTCATATTTAACCCCTTTTTAAATGTCTTATATAAATGTGAATATTCAGTTAAATTGAATACAAACATATCGATAAGAAAGAGTAGGATAAGAAGTTTGTTGTAAAATGATCCATTTTTCTTCCACAATGCTGAATTTCTAAATAAAAGAGAAATTATGAAAGCTAGATTGAGTTCCGAGTTCAAATTGACGCAACGTTAAGCGGTACGATTGCTCGCAGAGTTTACACTAGATCATTGCACGCGCAACGCCGGAAATGCGCGACGCTGATTGGTGCCAGCAAACACTGTTGTGTCATTGGGGTATCATGGCAGCGAGCATAGAACTTCCATACGTTGTGTACAACGTGCACTAGCTATAACGTGCAGATATTATTTAGGCACACACGTGCATTAAATACATACTCAAACTTCAAGGTTCCACAGAATTTGCAGGGGTCAACCAATCATCACCAAAATCTAATCGATTCTTCCATGTCACTATCCAAACATTCCCTGAAAATTTGGTGCAAATCCGTTCACCCGTTCTCTAGTTATCTTGTACACAAACAAACAAAAAAAAAAACAAAAAAAAAAAAAAACAGACAAACAAACAAACATACGGAACCCTTTACATAACCCCCTGCCGATTTCATCGGCGTGGGTAATAATGAAATTAGCGATTCAGAACACAGAATCGTGGCACTTTCGCGCGCGTTTCGCCTGTCATCGGATCTGTCTTTTTCGCGATTCATCAGTGGGTGGGGGGTTTACATGTGGTGGTTCTTCATGCTATAATTGTGTTGTTTATTACCCACGCCGATGAAATCGGCAGGGGGTTATGTGAAGGGTTCCGTATGTTTGTTTGTTTGTTTGTTTGTTTGTTTTTTTTTTTTTTTGTTTTTTTTTTTGTTTGTTTGTGTACAAGATAACTAGAGAACGGGTGAACGGATTTGCACCAAATTTTCAGGGAATGTTTGGATAGTGACATGGAAGAATCGATTAGATTTTGGTGATGATTGGTTGACCCCTGCAAATTCTGTGGAACCTTGAAGTTTGAGTATGTATTTATTGGTACGGAAATTGACAACAATTACGGGAGTACGGAATGGCGCTGAAATGTTACGGATTTTGGGAAATCCGATAATGCACTACCGTCTATGCATTTCTATTTGTGCTCCGTGCGATCGCGATGGCACACACGCACTAATGTACTTATCACACACACACAGTCTCTCTTCTCCTCTCCCTTCTCACACTAGTCTCTCCTCGTCTCTCCCGTCTCAAATCATTTCAAGAAAACAACGTGGCGCACACGCCATGCCAATAGATGTACTTACACATAGTACACACCCGCATGTAATGTGTTGTGCATATTGCAATGCATAAATATTAGGCATATCTATACTACACAGGCAGCTAGTAAAAACACGTGCGAATCGGCAGATAGCTGTCATGAAAAGATCTAAAATCATATTTATGCAAGAGAAATGGACATAAAAGTTTGCAGAATCAGGAAGATAAGGTATCTGTTATTGTTTGTAATAGTTTATTTTGTTTGAATTCATGATTTATGTTACATTTATCGCCAATAAATTGGACAGATGTCGGCATTTTCAAGCCCTCCCTGCAGGCATACCCAGTCAGCATAGTTTACTATGCCTGGAGTTGTGGGGGATTCTGTTCAACGGTTGATCACTATGTTTTTAGGATGCATCGGTAAGCAAAACAGGGTTGAGGCCGACGAAGGGGTAGAACAGGGCTAATGGGAGGCGTGGGTATGCTGACTTTGTCGGCCTTCTAGTTTGGTATAATTTTGAAGTAAGATAAAAAAAAATTTTTAAAAGAACACGAGGTTTGTTGTAACCATTTGGAAGGACAGTGTGTATCGTTTTTAGAAGCAATTACTGCTTATTATCAATTCGTTAGTTCGTTATTATAGTTAAAATTCTTAAGTGGGTATCATGTGAAAATAGAAAAGGGGCAACAACTTTTTTAATAAGATTGCATAACTCCGTTTTGTAAGCAATGAAAATCGCATGAATTATACACTTTTGCGCGCCTTTTCGCTTGTTTGATCTGTTTTTTTTTTTTTTTTATAGGTGCCTGTGGGTTTATATCCTCATGCTAAATCCGCCCTAAATTAGGTATCATTTTCTATTTTAGAATTACAAGAGGCTTGTAATAACAATCTGGAAGGACGAGAGGTTTCGTTGAGCAAGCAATTACTACTTATTAGCAATTCAGATCACAGAAACTGGACTTTCGCGCCCTTTTCTCTTGTTATTTGATCTGTTCGGTTTACGGATTCATTAAAAAATGTGGGCGTGGTCCTTGAATTTCGCTTGTTATTTCATCCGTCTGTTCTACGGGTTCAGTGATGAAGTGTGGATGTGATGTGTATTTTAACTCCACGTTCTTGTATATAATTTAAAAATAAAAAAGGGACAAGAGGTTTTTGTAATTACCTTTTGGAAGGACAAGATGTTTAGTTTCGGAAGTAATCACTAATAAGTAGTTAATATCGCAGGAACCCTGGACTTTCGCGCGATTTTTCGCTTGTTATCTGATCAGTTCGTTTTTACAGATTCATTACGAAATGTGGGTGTGGTCCTTCGGGCTAATTAATTTCCATTCTTTATTTGGTATCATATGTAATAGAAGTAGGACCAAAATATACCGGTTCTGAAATGACATGATTTCTTCCGTAAGCAATGCACAAAGAGAATACATGGCCGAGATCTTAGGGAGGGGGGCGGCCCATAGTAGCCCACCCCCCCCCCCCCGGCCGTAGAAAGACCTCAAATAGCCCGGCCTCTTTATAGGGTAAAAGTAAAAGAGTGTACTGATTATTTCTGACCTTCATGTGAGTGTTTGGGGGTTGTTTTGAATCCATGGAAAAATATATTTTATTAACTCCTTGAGTGCCAAGCTCACATTTTTGCGAGTTACAATACACACAAATGCCATAGAGCATTACAATATCTGGCACGTTAAGAGTTAAGGACTAATAAATAAGAGTAATTTCCCTCTTAATGGCTCGTATACTTGTGCAATTTGATAATTAGTCCTTCTTACTGCTACCTATATAGATCAATTCCATAATGTGCATTGGATCGAGGGTTCGTATTTGATTTGTTATTATGATAAACTATTCGGAAGAATCATGCAAATAAGTCCTTCATGTATCTCAACATTATTCAAGGAAGGATATTGCAGCATCTTTTTTAAACTTTCCAAGAATGCCCGGTACTCTTTATTCATCTTTAAAATAAAATTTATCATTTACAAGGACAAGATGTTTAGTTTCGGAAGTAATTACTACTTAAAAGCAATTAATATCGTAAGAACCCTAGACTTTCGCTCGCCTTTTCGCTTGTTATCTGATCTGTTTTTTTTTCCGGATTCATAGATAAGTGGCCGGATTCGTAGATATGTGGTCGGTCCTTCGGGCTAATACTTTTCCATTCTAAAGTGGGTGTTGTTTGAATTAGAAGGCGGGCGAGATAGTTGCTTGGTTTATGAAATGGCATGGTTTCTTCCGCCGTCTGTTCTACAGGACAATAATAATGTTTTGTTTCGAAATCAGTTACTACTTATAAGCAATACTAATACCGCAGGGACCCTGGACTTTCGCTCGCCTTTTCGCTTGTTATCTGATCTGGTTTTTTTTCCGGATTCAGTGGCCGGATTCGTAGATATGTGGTCGGTCCTTCGGGCTGATACTTTTCCATTCTAAAGTGGGTGTTGTTTGAATTAGGAGGCGGGCGAGACAGTTGCTTGGTTTATGAAATGGCATGGTTTCTTCCGCCGTCTGTTCTACAGGACAATAATTATGTTTTGTTTCGAAATCAGTTACTATACTTATAAGCAACTAGAAGGCCGACAAAGTCAGCATACCCACGCCTCCCATTAGCCCTGTTCTACCCCTTCGTCGGCCTCAACCCTGTTTTGCTTACCGATGCATCCTAAAAACATAGTGATCAACCGTTGAACAGAACGAGTGTATGAACTGTATGTTTATCTTAAGCGTATAAGTTTAAATTGCATGTAAATTGTCCACTTGAGAGGATCATCACCATTGTTCTGGTCATTGGGCCAGGATGTGTGCATTAATGCCATTAATTATTATTTTGCGACTGCAACTGGCGAACTGCTGTTGCTTGCGGCGCGGCAGCCCCATGGCGAGGCAGTGTACAAAATTATTGACAATGAGACTGCACACTGTTTTACTTTTGTATAATCAATCCATTTTCCCCTATTTTCCTGATTCTAACCAGTCTAGATGTATTCAATATGTAAAAATGAACATCTGTTCATCTTCACATTAGTGTCGGGTCAATAATAATTATTAAATAAATAAATGTATTTTTCGGAAACTTACCAATTTCTTGGCGCTTCAAAGTTCAGATCAGCGTGTTGCAATTCAATTCCGTTCCGTATTAATTAACCCGGAATCGAAAGTACCGTACCATAACATATGGTACCGTGCGCGCGATCGCGATGCACACCTGGACTAAACTTGTTAGTTGCTGCTCGAGATTCAGCGAGGTTACCGTACCGCGCCTATAACGTGCAGATATTATTTAGGCACACACGTGCATTAAATACATACTCAAACTTCAAGGTTCCACAGAATTTGCAGGGGTCAACCAATCATCACCAAAATCTAATCGATTCTTCCATGTCACTATCCAAACATTCCCTGAAAATTTGGTGCAAATCCGTTCACCCGTTCTCTAGTTATCTTGTACACAAACAAACAAAAAAAAAAAAAAACAAACAAACAAACAAACAAACATACGGAACCCTTTACATAACCCCCTGCCGATTTCATCGGCGTGGGTAAAAAGAAAACTAAGGACAAAACAAAAATAGATAAATAAGTAATACAAAAAAATAATAATAATAAATAAAAGAAATACTTAGATGGCCATATAGCTATGAAGCCTAACAAAAGTCCCGCGGTCTATGTTTAAAGATGATCTGCTGATTATGCGAATGTTTACATGCTGACTGATGAGATAATGATGAGGTGGTTGCCGCCACGTCCCAGACGTGGCTCCTGACGTTGTTTCTGTGCGCTGATTTGCTGACAATCGATCGCGTGATGTGTGCATTGATGGTGGCCGATCCTGATCGATCACAAGTAGTACTCTGTCGTAAGCCGACACCACTGCCGAGGCCGGCGGGAGTTCTAAAGGCTGGCTCCCCTAACTCCGGCGGAAAATGGAGGTCCCGGACACGGCTATAATATGTAAACAAATCACCAAAAGTTCCCCAGTAATTCACATAAAATATTATTTCAAACATATATATATAAAGGCATTAAATTAATAATTCAGGGTCAAATCGAAAGAGAAACACAAACAAACTGTCTCACTTAATTAAATAAAACTTATTCACACGTTCTTAACCCATTAATTCCATATTTATTAAAACAATTAAAAAAATAGAAAGACTTCCTTAGAATTCATTTATATACATTTCAATTATCAATCCAATATAGGAAATTCCATCTAACCACAAAATTGCACCATTTAATCTTTGTAAGGCAAGCGTGAGTTTAATATCGTTCTCAATGTTACCATCGATATAGTCATTTCAATCGAATAATTCAAACTAGTATCGATAGTGAGATATCCGTATCGATATATAAAAATAAAACACTACACTTTCAAACTATCTACAACAACCATTAATACAACACAAAAAGAGAAACATTTCACATATCAAAACAAAATCATATTACACATTTTGCCCAACCCTATTCTTCACCCCCCTTAATCAACTATAATCCAAAACGCTGTCCCAATTTTGGTTCCAAACTTTTAATAACCAGAATTGTAACACCTCAATTAATTATATTTAAAATATAAAATACTCACATCAAAAATGGCACTCTTAGCGTGACATATTCAAGTGTAATGTTTTTCAAATAATCTTCCAGGGTTATAAAACAATACCAAACACACACAATTTCGTTTGCGAGCCAATCGCCTAAAAACATCTCTAGCGGCTAGCTAACTTAAACAAAATCTTCACCATAAATAATTGATTACCTATTCACCCCGCTATCCCAAAACACACACACACATAAATGTTCGTATGTACTTACTACTATATCCTGTATCCGGGTAAGAGCGAGGAAGGTGCCAACGAGGATCTCTCTGCCGGTTATCGCCTTGAAATGCTGAATATTTATTTAATAAAATACTATAGACCTCACTGTCATTTAAACTCCATTAAATATTCCAACTGCATTTTCAATACCAGGCAAAATAATAATTTTCACTCGTAGACCAGACGCCTGCTCTCCGTCCCAACTCAAAATCGTATCTGCCTAATTTTTCCTCTTCCCACTATTAACAATGATTCTCCAAAACCGCGCCCCGGGTCACATGTGTTTTTCACCGCCAAATCTTTTTAAATCACGTCGCCCTCAGTCGACGGTGTCCCAAATAATTCCTAATAAATAAAGACCTAATTTACTTGTGACAATTTACCCCATTTTCAAAAAAAGATTTTAGGGGGAAAATAACTTTAATCAAACTCAATTTACTAATATTCAGTCTACTACATCGTGTTTCGTTCATCTATCTCAAACTTATAGAGACGACTCATATAGTCAGCACCGACATTGTCCTTCCCTTTGATTGCCTCTACGCGATATCGGTACGGCTGGAGGGCCAGTGCCCATCTGCACACTCGTCCATTTGCAAGCTTGCCTCGTCGCAACGCCCGCAATGGCTCGTGGTCGACTTCCAAAACGAATTCCCGTCCATAGAGGTAGGGCTCGAATTTTTGAACGGCCCAAACTACTGCGAGGCATTCTCTCTCAATCGTAGAATACCGCGTCTCTCTAGCAAGTAGCTTTTTGCTGGCGAACGCTACCGGGAATTTCTCTTCCTCAAATTCTTGCAGCAGAACCGCACCAATCCCGGTCTCCGATGCATCTGTCCTTAGGATGAAGGGGCGGTCAACCTCCGGTAGGTGCAGGACGGGGGAATTTGCCAACTTTGCCTTCAGACTGTCGAACGCTCTCATCTGCGCTTCTCCCCAGCGAAGCTGGTTTGGTTCTCCTTTCTTCGTGAGATCGGTTAGTGGTACTGCTATGGCTGCAAAGTTGGGCACGAACTTCCGGTAGTAGTTTGCTAGCCCCAGAAACGACCGCAACTGTCGTTTCGTCTGTGGTTTAGTTGCCTGCTGGATTGCCTCCACCTTTTCAAGTCTGGGTTGGATTTTTCCTCTTCCGATCTGGTGGCCAAGGAACTCGAGGTCCTCATATCCCAAAACACACTTGGTGGGTTTCGCCTTCAGATTCGCCTTGCGAAGTCGTGTGAACAATTTTCGTAAGACATCAAGATGCTGTTCCCATGAGATGGTGTGTACAAGAATGTCATCGATGAAGTTGTGCACACCGTCCATGCCTCGGATCAGGTTTCGCATGACTCTGCTGAAACTCGCCGGGGCGTTGACCAGACCGAACGGCATCGTCTTGAATTGGTACAGGCCATTTGGTGTCACAAAGGCCGTCATGGGTTTGGCACGATCGGTGAGGGGCACTTGCCAGTAACCCTTGGTGAGGTCAATTTTACTGAAATAGTTGTCCTTGGCAAGTTTGGCGAATATTTCCTCCGGATCAGGTATTGGCTCTGCATCTGATACTGTCACCAAGTTTAGTTTCCGAAAGTCGCAGCAAAATCGGTTCGAGCCATCCGCCTTCTTCACTAGCACGATCGGGGATGCATACGGTGATGATGAGGGTTCAATCACATCAAGATCTAGCATCTCCTTTACTTCCTCGTCAACAACATGTCGAAGAGCGTGAGGGAGTGGATATGGTCGCGATTTGATCGGTCGCGGATCTGTCACCTCGATGTCGTGATACCCTAAGCTTGTCCCGCCAGGGACATCAGTCAGGACATTACATCGGTGTAGTTTCCAATTAACTTCCGAAGTTGCTGTTGTTGCTCCTCCGTCAGTGTGTTGCTGATGTTCACGTCGGCTGCTGTCTGCGTCTGTCGTAGTGTTGGCACATGCAACAGCTTTTCATTTGTCATGGGTTGATTTCTCATCGAGTCTGATTCGGCGTCGTCCTCGACTTCATCTTCTTCTATGACGGACACAGCTGCGATCTCCAAGGACGCAAACCCAGCTCCCACTGCATCAACATCTTCGTCCCGTCGGTGATACTCCTTGAGAAGGTTTGCGTGAAAGGTCGTAACTCTTGAACCAAGGTCCACACGATAGTCCAGTTTGCCCACCTTCCCAATGACTCGGAACGGACCTTTCCAATGCATCAACAGTTTGTTGTGATCAGTTGGTAGTAGTAACAGCACTTCGTCACCGACCTTGAATGACCGCATCCTCGCCTTCCGATTATACTGCTCACGGTACCGATCCCGTGACTTCTTCAACTGTTCCTGTACAAGTTGACATGTTGACTCTAGTTTCTCTCGCAGGTCCATGACATATTGGTATGTCGTCTTCGTTTCTTGTCCTGTGCTCTCGTTTGTCCACAACTCTCGGACGATCATCAGCGGCCCGCGAACGACTCTCCCATATAGTAGTTCGAACGGCGCAAACCCGGTAGAGTCATGTGGCGCTTCTCGATACGCGAACAGTAACGCGTCTAGGTATCGATCCCAGTCAGAAGGTCGCTCCTCGCACATCTTCTTAAGCATTTGCTTCATCGTGCCGTTGAACTTCTCCACTAGCCCGTTACACGCAGGGTGATAAGGTGTAGTGGTGAGGTGTCTGATTGACACAAGTCGGCTGACTTCCTTCATGACGTCCGACGTGAACTGGGTACCTCGATCCGTCAGTATCTCTTGTGGAAATCCGACTCTCGAGAACATGCTGAACAGTGCCTCAGCCACCGAAACTGTGTCAATATTCTTCAAAGGTACTGCCTCCGGATACCTTGTGGCGTAGTCCATGAGCGTCAGGATGTATCGGTTTCCCTTCGATGTCACTGGGGAAATTGGTCCCACAATATCCACCGCTACCCGGTGAAATGGTACTTCGATCAGAGGAGTAGATCCCAGCGGAACTTTGCTAACCTTTCCTTTTTGCAGCGAGCGCTGGCACACATCACAGGAACGGCAATACCTCCCCGCGTCAGCTCTGATGCCTAACCAGAAAAAATTCTGTAGCATCTTTTCAGCAGTTTTGTGTGCTCCCAAATGTCCTCCCAGGATCGATTCATGTGCCAACTGGAGGATCTGTCGTCGAAATTTGCGCGGAACAACGAGCTGATGGGTTACCTCCCCAATTCCCGTGCTTAACTCGCGATAGATGAGGCCAGCTTTCATCACAAATGAAGATCTACTCCCATTTCGACTAGTTCTCACTTCCTTTGTTGTCACTTGTTGTCGAATCTTGTTGAGTGATGTATCCTCACTTTGTTCCTTGCGAAATTCTGCTGCCGTCGCAATATCTATCTGTCCCGGCACCTTCAATATCTTGGGAGGCTTTAATTCTCTCTTCCGCTGGTTTCTCGTTTCGACCGCCATCCCTTCCTCACCATGCCAACCTGCATTCGGGTCACCCGGTTCCCGGACATGCTCGACATTTCCGAGTATCACATCGTAGACTGGGTTGTCCATACATAAGACTTCTAACTCGCCTACGAAAAAGGGAGAATCTATCTTGACCTTGGCAACAGGGAACCTCTTTGCTGTGCCGTCAATCAGCACGCAGACTCGTTCCTGTCCGGTCATCTGATCCAGTCGAACTAGTCCCGTTTTCACCACCGCAGTCGAGCATCCGCTGTCCCGGAGAACATTGACTCTTGTGCCGTTGACCAAACCCTTCATCACGGGCATCGAACGCACTGCCTTTGCGCCGCAAGCGACGCTCACCATTTGCAAAGGCGAATTTTCCACCTTGCTCGTCTTGTCCGGTTCCATTCCGGCACAAGAAAAGCAAGAATCAAGTAACAAACATGCGTTACCTTCTTCTGAATCCTCACGGATACGCCTCTTCGAACTCGATGCTTCGTCTTGCTCTCTTGATTTTACCTCTCTCGGATCGCGAGCATCAATGTCTACTGGTTCCTCAAAGGAGTCTTGATCCGAGCTCTGATTCTCCTGACGATCCATTGCTGACGCTCCTCTCTCTTTCTTTCTGTCCCGCTGTCTGCAGTTCTTGGCAATATGCCCGGTCCTTCCGCAGATGAAACATCCCTGAGGTCTGGTACGTTGTCCTTCTGTGGACCGGGGCCTTCTATCACCGGTAGGGTTGCGGGGAGAAGAATCGTATTTCATCTGAGGCAACGACTTCCCACTACTTTGAGATCCAGTGTGCCATCCTGACCGCGCTTCAAGGAACCGGTCGGCAATAGCAGTGAACTCCTTCATATCTTTGGGGTCTCTCTCTCGGATGAACGTCTCCATATCCTTAGAACATGCTGAGAAAAACTGTTCGGTAAGGAGTAGGTGCACAAGTCCTTCATAGTTCTGACCTTTTCCCGCCAGTTCCACCCATCTCTCAAGATAACTCCGTATTCTGACAACATCGTCGGTGACATTACGTACCGGCGAATCTTCAAATTTCGATCGATTTTTCGATTTTGAATTTTTGGCATATTTTTGATGTCTATACCCAACTCTATCACAATTTTGTCTCTATTTTCGAATATCAATTTCTGAAAATCAATGATATCGTGAATTTTGAAGACTGAAATTCAGATATGTGATAGAGTTGGGTATAGACATAAAAAATATGCCAAAAACTCAAAATCGAAAAATCGACCGAAATTTGAAGATTCGCCGGTACGTAATGTCACCGACGACATATTGTGATGCCGTTTCCCCCGACTCTGGCTTGGCACTCCGGTATTTCTTCCTGAACCCTTCGCTAGTGAGTGCGTATCTCTTCAGGATGGCTGTCTTCACCTTGTCGTAGTTGAGGGCGTCCTTGTCATCCAATCTCGCGTAAGTGTCAAGAGCCTTTCCGGAGAGAAGGGCGCTTAAATGAACGGCCCAAACATCCCGCGGCCAGGCCTGGGCGGTGGCGTACCGTTCGAACCTATTGAGGTAGGTATCTAGACAATCTGTACCGCAAACAAACAGGGGAAGTTTTGGAGGGTGTACTACATTACTACGTCCCTGGTTTCCTTGTCCATTTTCCGCCCGAGTTTTTTCTAAATCCAATTGGAGCCCAACCAATTCGCGCTCTTCTGCCCTCATATCTCTGTGCCTATTCTGTTCCCCTGTTATGAAAGCCTGGAGAGCTGGCCCCTGGTGCCCCAATTCTTTCCCAATCTGCATTAATTTTTCAATCTCCATAATCCCTAACAATCCTAACTATATTAACACGACAGCTTACCAAAACAGGGCCTGATGTAATATTCAGCAGAAGGCGATAACCAGCGCAGAGGAACCCAATGTCAGCACACCTCGATCTCACCTGGATCAAGAAATAGTATTTAAGAATACAAAACAAAACAAAAAAACAATTATAAATTATGGTTGTTTAAAGAAAGATCTTTACCAAAACAAAGTATAAACCACACCTAAACAATTTTAAATTAACAAATAGCTTTCTGGTCCTGGCAGGGTCACCACTAATTGTCAAGGGTTTGTGGTTTTAAGCTATACACAAAAAATAAGGCAACTATAGAATAGTATATAAAGTTATAAAATGACACAATTTAATATTTAATTTCAAACTTCCAACAGTAAGTATCAATTAAAATGTATATATCAAGAATCATAAAACAAATAAATTAGGCATATATAAATCTCTAATCAAGGTAAAAACTATGCGTGTAGCCACTGATAATATTCACTGTGAATTCAAGTTCATTGCCATATATATACCCCAAAAAGGAGAAATACTAAAATACCATAAAACCTTTGCGTGGTGCAATATTTAATAAGTACGTCAAGGTAATGTATAATATAATTACATACAAAACCCACTTGTTATACGCGTAATAAGAAGCAAAACAAAAACAAAAACAAAAAGAAAACTAAGGACAAAACAAAAATAGATAAATAAGTAATACAAAAAAATAATAATAATAAATAAAAGAAATACTTAGATGGCCATATAGCTATGAAGCCTAACAAAAGTCCCGCGGTCTATGTTTAAAGATGATCTGCTGATTATGCGAATGTTTACATGCTGACTGATGAGATAATGATGAGGTGGTTGCCGCCACGTCCCAGACGTGGCTCCTGACGTTGTTTCTGTGCGCTGATTTGCTGACAATCGATCGCGTGATGTGTGCATTGATGGTGGCCGATCCTGATCGATCACAAGTAGTACTCTGTCGTAAGCCGACACCACTGCCGAGGCCGGCGGGAGTTCTAAAGGCTGGCTCCCCTAACTCCGGCGGAAAATGGAGGTCCCGGACACGGCTATAATATGTAAACAAATCACCAAAAGTTCCCCAGTAATTCACATAAAATATTATTTCAAACATATATATATAAAGGCATTAAATTAATAATTCAGGGTCAAATCGAAAGAGAAACACAAACAAACTGTCTCACTTAATTAAATAAAACTTATTCACACGTTCTTAACCCATTAATTCCATATTTATTAAAACAATTAAAAAAATAGAAAGACTTCCTTAGAATTCATTTATATACATTTCAATTATCAATCCAATATAGGAAATTCCATCTAACCACAAAATTGCACCATTTAATCTTTGTAAGGCAAGCGTGAGTTTAATATCGTTCTCAATGTTACCATCGATATAGTCATTTCAATCGAATAATTCAAACTAGTATCGATAGTGAGATATCCGTATCGATATATAAAAATAAAACACTACACTTTCAAACTATCTACAACAACCATTAATACAACACAAAAAGAGAAACATTTCACATATCAAAACAAAATCATATTACACATTTTGCCCAACCCTATTCTTCACCCCCCTTAATCAACTATAATCCAAAACGCTGTCCCAATTTTGGTTCCAAACTTTTAATAACCAGAATTGTAACACCTCAATTAATTATATTTAAAATATAAAGTACTCACATCAAAAATGGCACTCTTAGCGTGACATATTCAAGTGTAATGTTTTTCAAATAATCTTCCAGGGTTATAAAACAATACCAAACACACACAATTTCGTTTGCGAGCCAATCGCCTAAAAACATCTCTAGCGGCTAGCTAACTTAAACAAAATCTTCACCATAAATAATTGATTACCTATTCACCCCGCTATCCCAAAACACACACACACATAAATGTTCGTATGTACTTACTACTATATCCTGTATCCGGGTAAGAGCGAGGAAGGTGCCAACGAGGATCTCTCTGCCGGTTATCGCCTTGAAATGCTGAATATTTATTTAATAAAATACTATAGACCTCACTGTCATTTAAACTCCATTAAATATTCCAACTGCATTTTCAATACCAGGCAAAATAATAATTTTCACTCGTAGACCAGACGCCTGCTCTCCGTCCCAACTCAAAATCGTATCTGCCTAATTTTTCCTCTTCCCACTATTAACAATGATTCTCCAAAACCGCGCCCCGGGTCACATGTGTTTTTCACCGCCAAATCTTTTTAAATCACGTCGCCCTCAGTCGACGGTGTCCCAAATAATTCCTAATAAATAAAGACCTAATTTACTTGTGACAAAATCGTTCAGTCCTTCGCTAGGATAAATCGTATGCTATTTTGGGGATATTTTATATTATGTCTGCTTCAATACATACCTTTGGGATTATTGGGTGAGTATTACATACACGATTCATTTGTTTTAAATCATATTTATTTCCTATTTTTGGTGAATGAATGAATACATTGATTGCGCGAAGAAAGGGTAGTCAAGATTATAGAGTTATTATAGCTATGATATTAGTAGTACCAGTCTACCAGAAATCAAACTCAAATATCGATAACAAAATCAAAGCAACTTTTATTTTCTATTTTGTAATAATAATGTATAATGTATTCACCGTGGAACCATGATTAGTATGCAAATAATAGAATGTGTCGAGTGATCATGTGATGAATAGAAATTCGAGAAAAATTCGAGAAATTTAGAAAAAAGAGATTGATTTGTTTCTGATGTTTTGCATATCCGATGAAGTGAATGTGCATCCATTTTCTCTCGTTTAAATAATACATCGGTAATTACTATGACTATCTTGTGAATTGATTAATTAACTAGTGTGCACATTATTGTATACGTTGTGTGTTCGTGATAGTCATGAATCGAATGATGAGCTGTGGGGTTGCAATTAAATAATGTATATTGTAGCGGAACACCCTTTTCGGTTCTGGTACCCATGGTACCGGCGCGCCTCAGCACCACAGTCTAGCCTCGTTAAAAAGGACAGTCTACCCTCGTTGAAAAGGACGGCGGGAAGTCCAACGATCGGTTCCTCCGGAGTTTTGTCAGGATGCCGAAATCGCTGACTTGTTGGACGCGCCACCGGTTCCGGCTAAGATTCACCGAGCTCGTAGTTTGTGAATCCGTTTGGTCGCAATCTACGACCTGTTGGCTCTCCGCACTGGCTGGAGATCTCTTAAGCCCGGCGCAGACAGAGCCGACTCGACCCGATCCGACTGGTTTAAATCAGGCTAGAGTTGGGCCCGGTCGGTCGGAGCAGATTTATCGCGTTGAATCGGCCCCAACTGGCATCCGACTGTCTCTCGTCCTCGACTGGCAAAATGTGTGTCGTGAGGCACTGAAAACTGAGCCGATCGGAATGACAACCAGTCGAGTCGGCTCTGTCTGCGCCGGGCATTACTGTTGGGTTGGATGGGACTTCACTCGTTGGTTGCCCCCGTCGGTTGATGGTTGCTGATTTGCTGGACATGTGTTGCTCGCCCCGTTGCTCGATGGTTGGTTTCGATAAACCAAATCCGTGGTGAGATTTATTGTGCTCTTCTAGTCCAACGATGCTCAGCAAGACCCGTTATGAGTCTTGTTTCCAGTTATCCAACCAGTTATTTCTAGCCAGCTACGTGGCCAGCTATTTATAACTTGCAGGACAAAAAATCAACACACAGTTGGATTAATTTCACGTCATTTAGGAAAGTAACACGGCAGCAATCAAAGACTCCGGCGAACAGAGCTTCCGAAGCGACGATACACTGTTCAAACGCTGTGTAAACAAATTCAACAACTTGTTGAAAACTTTCAACAACCGCTGTTTAAAGGGGTAGTTTAGTTTTGGTAGAGAGGGCGCTGCACATCACAATTTTTTTGTGAGGTAATGAAAAACTGAGTGTCGAATTTGAGAGAACATGCAATTTTAATGGCAGAATAAACTTTATTTGGTCAAAATCGACCCAGAAACGGCTGAAATATCAATAAATATATCTGATCTTATAATTATTTGGGGCCCAAATAATTAGATGATTTTTAGAAAAAATAAAAAAATGCTTGCACTTTTTCAAAAATTTTCAAAAGCGTTTTTTAAATAGTTGTTGATGATCTCGCTATTTAATCATTATATCAATAAAACATCACATGCATAATTTTGTATGAAAATGGTTGAAACCAATGCCTTTTTAAAAAGCGCCCTCTTGTGTTTTATTGACTCTTTTTGAATGATAACAGGCTTTTTACTTAGTCGTTTGTAATTTTGTATACCTTTCGAGCATGGTGGAGTTATAACTATTAGTTTATAATGTTACTGTGCAGGTTTTGGCCACTAAAGTTCAGCCTTACCAAAACTAAACTACCTCTTTAACATACGAACCATCCAACTCTTGTTGAAAACATTCAACAACCCCATTTTTTAAAAGTTTACACAACTGTTGTTTTAATTTGTTCTACAACCGTTGTTTAGAATACATTTATACGATCCTGTTGTTGAAATGGCAAATCCAAAAATGATTGTAATATACTATAAAACGGTTAGTCGGAATCGAACTGGGGATATTTGGGTTATAAGACTAACACGCTACCGTCGGCGCTAACTCGTTTCGCTTGGTTTGCGGTGGGACAAACGGGATTTTGTCGCGGTCCAAAGTATCGCTTAAAGGGATCTAGTAACTTTGTTGGCATGTGCAAAAAGTGATGAATGGTTGATGCAATGTATAGTGCTGTTATCTCATATGTCCACAGGGTATTGTGTGAAAATGTGAAAAAGTCAAATGGACATTGCATGGCCAAGTAATGAGCGAAAATGCAAAGTGATATTGGGTGATATTCACTAACTCACTGCATTCACTTTGTACAGGGATGAAAAACTCGCCCGGAGTTTTTCTTATCTGAATACTTTGATCGTACATATCTTTGTAACGAAAGGGAAATTGGAAAAACCGAAACCTGTCCCATGATTTTATTGTTAATACGAATACAACAAGGTATGAGGGAACCGCTAGAATTAAAATTTTATTTTGAGGATTTGGACAATGTTACTAAGTCCCTTTAAGCAATGGCCGCTTTACACAGCGCTACTTTCAACAACTAATCATGCTACACCTAAAGTTGTATAAAAAGTAGGACCATTTGTACACAACTTTTTTTTAACACAGTTATATAACAGTGTACAGCTTGGTAGCCTGAAGATTGGTTCTGGTGGTTTTGTCTACCCATTTCCGATTTCGACTTGGATTTCGTTCTGTTTTCTCATTTAGGTACTAGGTCTAGGTCCTTGTCTGTTATGATCATCCCTCGGCGGAAATTAGCTTTTCTCCTCATCATCCCGGATAAAACTTGGATTAGACTTCGAACGAAACAGCCATCTTCACGTTGCCATTTATTTGAAGTAACACCAAGAAGTACCGACTTCAAGAAAAAAAAGTTGGAATTATTAACGTTTTAATTTTTTTAATTATTTTTTTTTATTGCAGAGCTGTCCTTATTCAGAGGTATTAACCGACTCTACATGCATGACATGGGGGTTTATTACTTTTACATCGGATTTATGCCGACCGTTCAATTGGAGACTGATTTTCAGTCTGATCGAGCTCTCTTCTCTCGTCATGAGGATATTCAAAGATAATTTTTAAAGATAAAATATCTTCAGTGGTTTCATATATGGGTGCATTCTCTAACTTAATATGAAACAACTTTGTTTTCTTCACATTTTCTCTTTATTATGTTGGCATTTATGAGTTAAGTTTGAATAATCATGCATATAATCATATCAACTGTGTACAACATGAAGAGTCCGATTTTTTTTCTATCCCGATCTGTTTTTGTTTTTGTTTTTTGTTTTTTTTGGGGGGTGGGGGGTGGGGGGGGGGGGTGGGGGGGGGAAGATGTACTTAGCGCGGTATAGTCCATGGACTAAATGATTTCATAAATATATAATTATATAACGCCCACTTAATCTGCTGATTGGTATAGATATGACAGAAGCACAATATATTGATAAAGCATTAATTTAGTCATTGAAACAATGTTGAAATTTGTTTGGTTTTCTCCATATAGAATATTCCCACTTTCCTATACAGTCAATATATAAGTCGAGGAATAGTATACTGTATATAGGTCTGGACCATTTTTGAACCAAAATCATATCTCACGAAAGAAATGTATCGTACTAAGCCAACATAATAAAGTGCAATTATATAATCAGCGTAATTTCGTTATCCTCTGGTTATGCGTTATCACAAAAGTAAAGGAAACAAAACGACCGTACACAATCTAGGAACTTGCCGAGAGATATAAAAGAGAGGAAGAGAGAAATAAAATGTAAAGAACAAACGGACAGATCTGATTCAACGAATAATTGCGAGCCTTTGTTTGCGGTTTATGTATTGATCTACGTAATGATATTAATGTAGCAGATAATATAACTGTTGTTAGCTTCTAAATAAACAAGCTCACTAAACCGCAGTTAAATTGATTATTCTTTTATAAATATTTCCTGCATACAGGATATGTGTATAAAGGCGGAAAATGTAGCTCGTGATCCCGCAACCCAAGGGTACAATGGGGGTGGTGCCGCACGCCCACTTGTTGTGGGGGGGGGGGGGGGGGGGAGATGATCTATTAATTCATTCACGTAAATCTTTACGCCCATGGGGGGGGGTGCAAACAAATAAGAACCCCTTCGAAACAAAATATTAGGTTCTCCCCATCTGCTCGCACATTAAACCGAAGGCCTCGGACACAGACAACCCCATTCATAACTTGTTCTTCTTTCGTATCCTACATCTACACTATACACTACGCTACACTACTCTACACTACGCTACACTACTAGTCTAGAATATTAAATATTTGGCCATGACTTTGCTCATCGCAGGGCTGTCTCATTCGCAACCACCAGATCTTCTTGACTACACTGTTCCTCAAGGTTAGGACACTGAAGAAGGTGTTGCATGGTTTGTGATGTGCCACAGTCGCAGTTAATGTTGTCATCATCTGTGTATCCCCACTTTTTCATGTTGACTTTGCATCGACCCATCCCTGTGCGAAGTCGGTTGAGGGAGTTCCATGTCTTCCAGTCTTGCTTGTGTCCTGGGGGTAACTGCTCCTTAGTAGGGAGAGGTAGCTTGTCATGGTGGCGGTTACTGCTGCGCCTCTCCTCCTCCCAAAGCCTACGTCTGGCCACCTGTGGGGATTCGGTCAGCGGTTGGACAGAGTGTAGGAAGCTTTTCCTCGATTTGAGCCGTTTCTGGGATGGTTGGATGTCATAACATGGATGGCGGCTATCCTGACTTTGTCTTAGACGCTCCACGCTACTGGCTACTGACCGGCGTATATCGGGTGGAGCAATGCCGGACAGGACATATAGGCTGCTTACATTTGTCGGCTTTAGACAACCAGAGATTGCTCTGCAGCTATCGTTGAGAATTGGGTCAAGTTTCTTCGAGTGCGAGGATCTTTCCCAGACTGGGCACGCATACTCCGCAGCAGAATAACAAAGTGCAAGAGCTGTTGCCCGTAGTGTAGATGCACTGGCACCCCAAGAGGAGTTTGTCAGTTTCCGGAGGAGGTTGTTCCTGGTCCTCACTTTCCCCCTCACCTTTCCGATATGCTGCTTGAATGAAAGTGTTCGATCCAGGGTAACGCCAAGGTACACTGGATGATCGCAGTGGTCGAGGGGGGTACCATTCCATGTGAGTGATAGTTTCTTCCCAGCCTCGCGGTTGCGTAGATGGAATAAGCAGACCAGGGTCTTGGTAGGGTTTGCTTTCAGCTGGTTGTCTCTGTAGTATACTGTCAGGTTGTCTAGGGCTGATGTTAGGGTGCTCTCTATCTCATTGGTATCGCTGTTCTGGGTGGCAATGCCGAGATCGTCAGCATAGATGAAGCTCCTTGTGCCTGGAGAGAAAGGTTGGTCATTCGTGTAGATGTTGAACAGGACTGGAGCGAGAACACTGCCCTGTGGGAGTCCATTCTTCTGTATCCTCCACCTGCTGCGCTTTCCGTTCAGCTCCACAAAAAAACGTCTGTTTCCTAGTAGCAGTTGGATGAGTTTGGTCAGATGGATGTCACAATTGTCATCCTGTACAGCTTATTGAGGAGTAATCGATGGTTCACTGTGTCATACTTCTTCTACTTCTACTTGGGTACTCGACAGGGTCCATCAGTCAGGACGTAGAGTCGAGGGGAACCGGTGAGGTGTCCCATTAATTGCAGATTGAGGCAACTGCTCCCGCAAAGGTTCCTAGTGATGTAGAAGCCAAAATATTATTGGGGAGCGCATTCCATGCTGTTACAGTTTGTGGGAAGTAGGAGTTCTGGTAAAGCTGAGTTCGAGTATGTATATGCTTGAGCTTATTTGGGTGGTATTGTCTGGTGATGCTTGGGGCCCTTGGTGTGAGGAGTTGGTCAGGTGTAATTGCTACCATGCCATTCTGAATTTTGTAGAGGAGGCTAAGGCAGGAGATGTGTCTGCGTCTTTCCAGTGTACTCCATAGGCAGCTGTAAGGTCTACAAACACTACGCCGGTAGGTTGATTCCTCTCAAAGCCATCTTCAACGAACTGAGTCAAGTTGAGGACCTGACTTGTGCATGACCTCCCAGGACGGAAGCCGGCCTGCTCAGGGATTAGATGCTGTTCCGTAATAGGGCCAAGTCTGTTCAAGATGAGGCGCTCAAAAAGCTTGTAGAGATGGCATAGTAGGGAGATTGGTCTGTAGCTTTTGGCCGCTTGTGGATCTTTGCCTGGTTTGAGGATAGCGATTACTCGAGCTTTCCTCCAGATCTTTGGTAGTTGGGACTTGAGTACACAATTGTCATACAGGGTAAGAAGCCATAGCAGAGCAACCTGTCCGAAATGCTTAATCTGCTCAGTCCGGATGTCATCAAGACCAGCTGCCTTACCGTTCTTAAGGCTGTTGATTGCTGTCTGGAGGTCTTTCAGGGTAAAGGTCCAGTTGGATTCTTCATCGGACTGGTTCCATGGAGGATGTTCTTTTTGCTGGAGTTTATGTTGCGTTTTGCCATTCAACAGAAGCTGGTGAGCAACCTGGTTAGCAGTGACGTTGGAGTGCACTTTTGCTTGTTTGGGGTCGTTGTTGATCTTTTTGATAGTTGACCAAGCTTTCTTGCTGTTGTGTGTCATATCTACATCTTCGATGAGTTCTTGCCAGGATTTCCTTCGCTCTTCGGCAATGGCTGCCATCAGCATCTCTCCTGCATTCATGGTGTCATCTGAGAAGGGATCCTCCTCATAAAGCTTCAAGTACTCATCATAGAGGGCTTTGCTATCTGCAGAGATTCCAGGGACGTAATATTCCCTGCATCCTCGGGGGATGTGCTTCTTGGATATGTCCTGTGTCAGTTTGATAAATTTCTCGTAGTTGGCTGGGGTGGGGTCAAGATCAGCCAAGGCTTCATCGAGGTCATTGGTGAAATCCTTCCAATTGGCTTTGCGAAAGTTAAAGCGTCGTCTATGGGGAACTTTCTGGGGCACCACAGCAGCAGAGATATCGATGACGATTGGCCTGTGTTGTGAATGGGGTATAGGATCTAGCACATTCTTCTTGCTGAGGGCAGATATGCGCTCACTGGTGAAGGCCAGGTCTGGATTGTATCCCCTTCTCCAGCGGCCGCTGTTGAAGGAAGGAGGGAGTTTTGCATCGTGGATTAGGTTGAGTTGGTGTGCTTCAGCCCATTCCTCTACCAGAGTACCATCATCATTTGTTTCACTGTAACCCCAACTGGTGCTATGCCTATGGCTGTTGAAGTCTCCAATAACAACATTGATCTGCTGGTAGTTGAAGGTCTCAGGTTCTCTGAATGAGAAACTTGTGCCAGGCGGCTTGTATATAGATGTCACAGACAATTTCCCCAGGCTGACTGACAGGATCTCTACGTTGTCACTCTCAGTTAGTGATGTCTGGTCGATGATTGTGTCATGTTTGGTGCAAATCGCACTACCATATCTCTCATGAGGCCTTTCCACAGCAAGCTTCATTCCGGGAATTCTGGGCCTGAACTGTTGCTGGCCTCTGTGCGTCTCCTGTAGACACAGGATATCACAGTCATTATCGTGGCAGAGTTTTCCAATCAGCTGTCCTTTCGCTGAAGAAAACCCTTCGGCATTGATGGACATCACTGTCATCGTCCGTCCTGAAAATGGCGCATGCTTCCGGCGATGATTAATGGAAGCCATTTTATTCGTAGTCGTAGGAACAAAGCAATACAGATAAACTTTATTGCTAAATGGTGTAGATGAAGGTGGTGATAGAATTAGTTCAGGATAAACCTTATCCAGCCCTGCGAACGTGGACGCTTCTATCATGGGGCCATGATAACTAAGACGAAGGAAGACCTTATAGACTTATAGACACGGAAATATAGTAACACCACACTAAGCAATACAGATAAACTTTATTGCTAAATGGTGTAGATGAAGGTGGTGATAGAATTAGTTCAGGATAAACCTTATCCAGCCCTGCGAACGTGGACGCTTCTATCATGGGGCCATGATAACTAAGACGAAGGAAGACCTTATAGACTTATAGACACGGAAATATAGTAACACCACACTAAGCAATACAGATAAACTTTATTGCTAAATGGTGTAGATGAAGGTGGTGATAGAATTAGTTCAGGATAAACCTTTCCAGCCCTGCGAACGTGGACGCTTCTATCATGGGGCCATGATAACTAAGACGAAGGAAGACCTTATAGACTTATAGACACGGAAATATAGTAACACCACACCCCCTGCTTGCACGTGTCTCAGTGTGTGAGGGGGGGGGGGGGGGGGCGGACATCTTATGTTTTTCTATATTTATTTCAAAGATTATCTCCTTATGTTTTATAAATAGCTTTTGTCAAATTATTGGGGCCACACCCCCCCCCCCCCCCCTCCCCCTGTTCACTTCGATACTGGTTCCTAGCACACCTGTGGAGTCAGACGTGACGCAGCCACAGTGGAAGAATCATCGAAACACGTGTACAGTACTTACGCTTTAAACAAAAATCGCAACTCATTCATAATTGTTATAGTCTCTAACTAAATCCCTAGTTTAAATTTGTTATGTTTTATTCTCAATATATTATTTATAGATCGACAACATGCCGGTTGTAACACCTAAATTCCTCCAGTGTAAGCTGTGTAGGAACCCATTCCGTGAGCCCTTCAGAACGGAATGTGGACACACCGCCTGCAGAACATGCTGGGTCGTCTATAAGGCGAGGTAAATGTTTTGCCAAGGACCCTGTTGCACCACAAATTGTCGTCCCTGCACAAATTGTCGTCGGCGACAATTTGTGCAAAATTTCACACCACAAATTGTCGCCTCCTGCACAAATTGTCGTCGGCGACAATATGTGCTGCTCTTGCCATCCCCCATACAGGCGACAATTTGTGACATCACCCAAAACCTCGCCGCTTGCACAAATTGTCGTCAGTCGTTATCTTCAAGCTACAGTAGATTATAACTATATGATGATGATGATGATGATTATAATGATAATAATCAGTGTTGGTGGACTCGAGGCCGGCCTCAAATTCGCTAAATTTTGTGATTTGTGTACAAATCCTATAGAAATTGATTGTTTTCTTAAATAAACTAAACCTTGACTATTTTTTATTCTAATCACTACAATTGTTTAAATTTGAGCTAAAATGGTTGGATAATGGTTAATAATTTATTCCATTGAAAAAAATGAATAAGTCTAAAAAACAAATAATAAATAATTCCAAAAACAAATAAATAGCCTACATAAATAAAAATCT
>JBAMJV010011329.1:0-56341 GCA_037951105.1 Echinarachnius parma
GCATGTTTGAATTTCTCTCAAGTTTGTCGCCCTAAGCTCTGTGCTGGTAGCCCTACATAAATTGTTTAAATTTGAATGTTCATTGCTTCGACATATGATATGTTCTCGCTCCCCCTCTCTCTCCTCTCCCTATTTCTTTCCTGTTTGTTTCCTCTTTTTCTTCTCCTTCTGTCAATCTGCCTCCTTCATTCCAAATAATTGTTGGCTATACACTGTATTTCCCCCCCCCCCCCCCCTCTCTCTATCCTCTCTATCTCTTCCACTTTCCCTCTTTCTTGCATATATTTGCTTTTTCTTTTTTTTTCCTTCTTCCTGTCAATCTGCCCCCTTCATTCCTGAAGATTCTTGCAGATAGCTCTCTCTGTGTATCTTTTTAAAGCTTAACCCTCATTTTCCAGAATATATGTAGATGATGGCTACACTTAAAGTTTGTTTAACAAAATACTTGTTGGGGAGATGATAAAATGTGTGCATTTTTTGGGCCAGTAATTTTAAGAAAGTTTTGAACCATAAATCAAATGGAATTCAAAAGGTATTACAACAAGTTTATAAAAACAAAAAAGTGAAGTACACCTTTATAAAAAGTATTAAATAGGAACAAAATATGACAAATCCTCCTATATTAGGCAGCTTTATACAAAGAAGACTGTTATCGCTTTCCCAAAGGTTATAAGGGAAGTCAAATCATAAGGACAATAATCGTGACAAACTAGTTGGTTTAAAGTGAAAGCAGCTGCCATAGGGGAGTCTGCATGTCCAATGAGAAGTCAATACTGAAAGGTTATCACTGTACACTATGGCAAAAAGGTGGCACAATGGTCTTACAATCCAACTATTGGTTGACTCTGACATCATCGTCTGGCATAGAGGGAAGCGCATATAGTCTGCACACGTTAGGAAGTGCTGCCTGTGATCGCGGATGAAATCTTTCTCGGTTGCCACGATGATAACCATTCGCAGAGGCCTAAATAATGCTTGCGTCACAACTCGCTAGTCAAGAACAATTGAGCCGTATACCTACAAAAGGACTAGCTGCAACACTGCTAGTGACTTATTAGATACAACAAGAGATAAATGCTGCATTTATGGACATGACACCTTTGATAAAGGCTTGTGCCAAGAAAAGACAAGAAAATTTGTGAAAAGGAGTGGCGAGAGATTGTGTCAGTGATTCATGATTTCCACTGTCAATTCTGATTGTAACTTAGTTTATGCTAACCAAAGCTAGCAATGCGATAAGCGTATTAGACAACGATATACAATATCCATGCATGATTTTTCTCAGATTTTGGTTTGATATTGAAATATGCATCTGTATCTTGTTTAGAATAAAGGAACTCAAATCACTTGTAGGTTAGATAGGTAAAGAAAATCCTTCTGAATAATAAAAAGAGTCATGTTTTTCAGTGCGCACCACAACTATCAATGTAATAACACAGTTAATCAAGGAAACACATATACATGTATAAACTTGCTCTGTGCCCAAAAATGTAGCACTTTTTGTTTGGTAAGCATCAATGAAAACTGACACATTCATTAATCGTTAATTCCCGTCATCTCGCACCGGGAAGGAAATATTTTGCTAGTGGAAGGCGTACGTTTGATGACAAGTTATTGGAGAGGCTCCACCACATAGTCAATCATTAATGAAACTCACTATCTACTACAAGTCTCCCAGGAATGTTGGGAGGTCTGTCTGGAATCACAATGATTGATTTGCTATTGAAATGTTCTCATGAATTAGGCAATAGATGAAACCAATATTATTCACAGTCTCGTGAGGGGAAATGTGATGTGAATCCACTTTAGGGGTACTATTACATTGTCAGAGGAATTCACTCATGCTTAGTACATGTCTAATCAGACCTTATTGCTCAATATATGCTCTTATTGGTATGCTACCATGATTCCCATTTGGAAACATTCCTCTATTTATAATGGAGTAAACATGGTTTGATGATTGCTTTCACATGTTTACACTTTATACTCGATTTAATAATAAATATATTAACTTTCCTTGTCTGTTCGTTTTTTAATGATAAAGTTAATGCACTTCAGCATTGTCAAGTTTGTAGAAATTAGATTAAAAAAGCAACAACATATTGTTCTGCTTGAGTTCTATTGGGAAATGCACAAAACATTCAGTTAAATAACTTAAACATTGCTTGGATGAATTTCAAAGCTTTCAATAATTGATGATTATCTTCACTGTAATATATGATAATCCCCAAGATATATCTTGTTTTGCTATCACATTGCTTCACGCAGATTTGATTTCAAATATGATTTATCACTTTTTATGGGGGTGGAAGGGGTTCAAATGTATTCTGCACAAAACTCTGGTCAATCTCTTTGATGTATTAAGAAGTCACACAAGATGATTGTTGTAAGGTACCTACAATTAAGTTCCCTAAATGTTGCTTTGTTTCCTACAGAATGCCCTGTACATTGGCTTACCTGATGCAGTTGTGAAGGTTCCAGTGGAGCGGTGTCATGAATATACCACACAGAGGTAGGTAGATATTAGAAGGCTTAGTAAATAATGTCATTAGAATATACCAATCATGAACATAATATTGAATACTCAAATAATTGTGATGTCTCATATTTAGTAAATAGAATGTATTATGTAATATATCGTTGCTAGAAAACTAAACCTGAATCTGATGGCCCCAAACAGTCAGTGGAAATTAGCATTGACAATGCACATGGTGTTATGTTACTACTTGATGTAGATGATGAAATATGCTCTCATTGATAATGTCTAATAATTATTATAATAATAATAATAATGTTTGCGATTTATATAGCGCCTAATATGATTGATAATCATCTCTAACCGCTTTACATTATTACTAATATTCTCATTATATTGCTCATTATATTAATAATGATTTTTGTTATTTATGTTCTGCAGTGCTTGTCTGAATGCCCGGGACCCATACTGTGGGTGGCATCAACTGGAAACAGCTTGTACAACTTATCCAGAGAAGTAAGTCATAATTACATGATCAGGCCCATATTTTTTGTGTTCTATCCTCAATTGTAAAAGCTAAACGAACCTCACGAATACATTCACTCATACATACACATACAATGCACTCTCTCATACATTAAGAAGAAAATTGATATTTTTCTCAATACGTGATTTGAAAGAAGAAAAAAAACATTAATTAAATTATGCATACTTTTTAGTTCATTTGGAGAAAAAAAATCTCTGCAAAGCGAAGGTTTTTTTGAAATGGTCAATATGAGAGGAGAACTAAGGCAAAGTAGGGAGGAATACTGCTGAGTGTTGAATGATTGTCCATTCTGTGTCTGTCAACAACTTGCACATAGAGATGCTATCTTGCTCTGTCCATAGACTGTCTGAGGTCTCTAGTCTACTCCTCATTGAATCAGTGAACACAGTGGCAGTTTGTGTGCAGAGGTTTTGGTGCAAAAGGCAATATCTGCATTTTTTGTCAATTTTAGATATTTGCGATTGAAGCTGCTGAAATATAGAGAAAGCAATACTAAATGATGTGATGCTATTGAGTGAAGAATCATTTGCAAGGCATCATTTCGTTTCATACAATAGCGTACTTATATTTAAATTATCAAAGCTGGCATTTATTATGTTTTGCTACAAATGACTGATATGTCCTTTGTGTGTCACATGGAAGCATCTAGGCCAGGGTGATTATCACAGAGATATTTAACATCAATCATCTTGCTTCTCCCTATTCTCCATGGACCACCATATCATTTCTGGATCATTTTACCCCAGATATTCAATTGTGCATCTAATCAAACATATATGTCCACAAAATTCAATTGAAAAAATCTGGCTTTGATTGTCTTCAATCATTTCTTGGTGACAAAATGTTCCTGTTTTGATGTTGCTCATTGGGCTGTGATTCTTGGCTCATTGCTTGTGTGTGATGTGAAGTAAAAGGTTTCTTCTTGACAAGAAGTCAACTAGAAATTGTTGCAATCAATTGTTTCCTTGACACACTTGTCTGTTCTGTTGTACCTCTCCCTATGGACCGTGTATCCTGCATAGATTGTTCTTGACCTTTCTATTATGAAATGAATGAAAGCATTTATATCTAGATATTCATCTTTATGCAATCTACTTTCAAATATCTTCAAAATGATTTCCTTTACAAACTGATTTGCTGTGTCTGATCGTTTTCTGTGGAGCACGGTCCCTTTGTTCCCTTTTCCATGAGCAAATATTTTATACTTTATTGAGAAGTGTATTTTTATGGAAAATTATAATATATAATATATACATACAGTATATATATGTTTGCCTGTTTCTTCAAAGGTACCACTTTGCATGTCACATATCTGTAATTGCATGATTGTTTCCGGCAAATTTTATGTTCTGTCAAAAAATATGTACATCAATTGATTTACTGAATTGTAAACTCTATAACCTATATAATTTGTAAAACTTAAGCATTTACTATTTTGCAGAGAACAATACATGTATCAAATTGAAGTAAAAGAATTGTAAACTATTTCTTTGATGGTAAATATATTACTCATTGCGGATATAGTATCGGAAATAATATCGCTAGTGATATTCGTTTGTCTCGCAATGTATGGTCAACATTGAATCTGAAAGATCACGATGTTTCTTTGATTGTCTCTTTCTATCTTGTACAGTCCTGATGAAGTTGTGTTTTGGTTACAAGACATCTCCAGCTGCCCCATCATTGATAACACAGGTTGGTTTCAACTTCAGTCATTTCCACACTTATGATACTAGCTGTTCTATTTGTTGTATTTCAGTATCGAGTGTACCTATCAGGAGCTTCTTTCGTACAATTGTATACCTGTTCAGCAGAATTGGCTTGAAATGTGTGTGTCATTGCTTCAAATGTTGGACCTAAATTTTTTACGTATATAGAAATATACAAGTTGATATGAGATACATATATTTTTAGTACTAATTTAATAATTTATTAATTCAATAGTTATCTTTTTCCCCATCATTTTCTTTAATCTTATTCCTGTCTTGTGTTCCTTTCTACCAGTTGATGGTGGTTTTGGGAAGTGGTCCAACTGGACACAGTGCTCTGATCCAGAGGGATTGGAAGCATGCATGTGCCGGTCCCGTGAGTGTGACTCTCCCAGGCCGGCGTGTGGTGGGGCCAAGTGCATCGGGGAATACCAGCAGGTCGTCAACTGTACAGGTAGACCCAGCGGCCACAAAGGGCCCGGCACGGCGCTTGATAATTACAGGCCAGGTACTTGGGTGCATGCGTGTGCATTTTGTCATTTCACTCTTTCTTTTATGTTGTTTTTGTTTTACTCCTGCCCCCTTTTGATACCCTTTTTTTCTTTCCAAAACAGTTCCACTAGAACTAGTCCCCCAAATCAGAAAGTCTTCAGAACAGCCTAGTGTTAGTGGTCTGGAATATACATGTACTAAGGCTTGGGTTGATGCAGAATGCATGTTTTACCTAAATCAAATACATGTAGTCTTCAATGGGCTGTATAGTATTTCAGTGTTATTGACAATGGTTGATAATGCTAGTTTGGCTTACCAAGAAATAGAGTTGTGATAGATTTGTTTAGATTGGATTTGTTGTGAATACCTTCCCACTCCATCTGCTGACAAACTAGGAACCTCTGAAGATATTGTGTTATCATATACATTCATTTTTGGTACTGTGTGACCTGTTTAATAGCATATAGTGTGTGTATTGCTTTTTGGATGGAATGGATAGAAATATGACCGGTTTCAAAACAAACCTCCAAATATTTCATTGACTCTCAGACAGTCGATTTAGAAAACGTAATAAATTGCATTATAAGTTTTCAAAAGAACTTTTTTAAAGAATAGATTACACATTGACATTTTTCATTAATCAGTGTATGCTCGAGTAATATGGTAAAGATCACTTTCAATATTGAAATAAGGAGTACAATCTCTCATTTGAAGTTATCCAGCTGTTTTTTCTTACATTGTGGATCAGTGTCCAAGAATGCGCTGAAAAGGACTGCCAGTATAAGTATGAAGAAGTTTATGTTGTCAACAGTTTTTACTCTTTATCTTCATGCATGAGCATGGCCAAGTTTAGTCAAATTCAATTTTGTTTTTATTTCAAGATATAATTCTATTTTATTTCAATTTCGATCAAGTTATAGTTTCTGTTACATATATTTTATAATTTATCTTTGTAGTGCATACGTTGTAAGTGGCATTTTTGAGACAATTCTTTAATTTTTTAAAATTTTGTTGCATTGCATGGTGGCATTTTATATATATGGCTCTTGTATTTTTGTTTGTAAATATAAGACTAGCAATTTAATAACCAATTTTGAATCCTATTAAAGGTGCATGACTTTATGATTTTGACTGGATGTAATAGTAGACCAGTCTCTTACTGAAATGGGAAGAATATTTATCTCTGAAATCATTCTGAAATGCAAAATACTATGCATCAGACTCATTGCATTTTGTTGCCCTTTTCTGTTCAGCATTATATACATGTATTTCAAAGAGCATGTTATTAATTATTGTAAATATTTATGGAATCATTTCATTAAAAGACTTGGAAACATCATCAATTTAAACAGATAGTTCACTGATCATTTAAACAGATAGACTTCACTGATCATGTAAACTCTTTATAAAACCATACCTGCCAACCAGTCCGATTTTGCCGTTTATTAAAAATCGGACTAGTACGATTTTTAAGTCAGAAAAAAGAAAGAAAAAAGTGTGGTCAAATGTTAAAAGATAAGGCTAAGATAGCACAAGAGAGCATCTAGAACCCTAGAGCTGGACCCCGGCCGCAAAGGACTTCGCGCTCGTGATGTGCGCTTCGCGCTCGTGATGTGCGCTTCGCGCACGTGATGCGCGCTTCGCGTTCGCGATGTGCGCTTCGCTCACATGAGAGTAAGATTTTTTATTTTCAAATGTTGGCAGGTGTGTAAAACTCCTTAAACAAAAATGTGTTTTATTTCTAAAACATACAACCCCTGTAGCCGCCATTGTTTGGTTCACATGCCCAAGGGCCAAGGGACTTTACTTTGGTGGACTCTGGCCCACACTGCTAATGGTCTCCCCTGTTTCAGCAGTAATCACTCATTTTGTATTAATCTACGTAGTATTTATGTGCAGTAGATATATTGTTGTCATTGTTTAGTTGAATGAATACTAATACTTCTATTGTCTTCCATCCAATTTCAGGTTTCTGGGGAGATTGGAGCATGTGGACAGAGTGCTCTGCTCCGTGTAATGGAGGAATCCAATCCCGAGTCAGGGACTGTGTGAATGGACAAGCCTGTGTGGGAGATTCCACTCAGACACGGGAGTGCAACAAGCAGACCTGTTCAGGTGAGGGACAGAATAAGAGTCAAAAACAGGAATTAAGTGATGTCCGCAGACAGATTATTTTGTCTGTTGTTGATTTCAAACAATTTAGGGGGAAATGTGTTTGTTTATGTTATTAATGAAACATACTCTGAATGGGTACATAAATATTTTCTTGCTTGCAAATCTTGGTGTTTAAAATATTTTGTAATCCACTTTTATTATTCGTTAGTTCCTGTATGGTTAAAGATTGGGGGAAATGATGATGAAACTTGTAAATTCACAAATTGACATTTGTTTCTTAGATGAACTAAATATTTTAAAGCCAAATGTTTTGTTTGATTGCAGAGGTGCGACGCCCAACCCTGTGGACCCCCTGGCAGGCCTTCAACATGTCCAAGGATGGACTGATGATGCAACGCTTCCGCTTCATCTGTCGTGCACAGGTTCCTGACAAGTCCATGGTATCGGTCGGCAGACTCAAGGGCCAATCCAAGTTCTGTCCATTCAGCAGTAAGCGCTGCTGGGGTGAAGGGGGTGAGTAGCAATGTAGTTAGGTCTTTCTGTGTTCAGATTGGATTATGATCTATTGGCTGGGGTGCCCGACCAGTCCATGGTGTCTGTGGACCTCAAGGACTTGACCAAGTTCTGTCCAGCGTGCAGCAAATACTTCTGGAAATGCTCGTGAGACATAATGAGATAAACAGTATTACATCTGCATGACTCTATTACATGCACTTAAAATATTCAACTTTTAGTTCAGATTTGCCCCCAAATTGATGTATGCAAACAAAACAATTAAATTATTATTGGAGAAAAGAAGTTCCCGATGAAGTGCAAGCAAAGACTGATGCAATGCTCCCTCCCTATCTTCCCCTATTACAGAGTCCTTTGGTGGTTGGACAATGTGGTCACCATGGCAACCATGCAGCTCATCCTGTGGAGAGGGCACTCAGCTCAGACACAGAAACTGTTTCCCTGACAACGCAGAGTGTTCCGGACATTTCTACGAGAAGCGTGATTGCTTGATCAGCCTACCCTGCCCAGGTAAATAATAGTACCGTATCAATAATATATCATTTCAACTGTTGACGTATGTGTCAAAGGTCAAAACTTGTTTGTATTTGTAAAGAGATGATCTATCATGAGATCATTTATAAGATGTTCATCAATAAAGCATTTCAATGAACACTTTCTGTAAGACAGCATTGCAAGATGTGGCTTGATGCACTTGTTGCTAGGGGGCTAGAGATGATGGGGCATGCGTTTAATGAGCTGCAGTAAGGTCATCTAACAGAATCTTTGTGAATGCACACTGTATATGAAAGAAAATGAGGTAAACCATAAAGATCTAAACCCCTCCCAAAGTTCCATAATTCAAGTTTAAACGTCCATATCTCTCTTGTCTCTATATTAGCTTACATGAATTGGAAATCATTGAAAAGCCTGTTTTTATATAAAATTCTATTAGGATCATTTCGTAACAAAATAGATATCAACGCTCATACTTTAATTGCGGAGGGGTTTCATAGGAAACATATTGTAAATGAGGCACAATATTGTCATCTTCCACAGTGGGGTTTCATAGGAAACATATTGTAAATGAGGCACATTATTGTCATCTTCCAAAGTAGGGTTTCATAGAAAACATATTGTAAATGAGGCACATTATTGTGATCTTCCACAGTGAATGGAGGCTGGGGTTGCTGGGGTGAGTGGAGCGAGTGTTCGGTGAGCTGCGGGAAAGGTGTCAAACAGCGCCACCGTGATTGCGTCAATCCTGAGCCACGCAACAACGGACGAACCTGCGAAGGGTCTGCGATGGAAGAGGTGGCATGTGACGGAATCAATTGCGACAAGACTGGAATCTTTGAACGTGAGTTGATAAATCCATTGCTATCGATCTTTCTACATCTATGTGTATCTTGCATGTTTTAAAGAATGTACAGCTATGTAACTTTGATAAATTGATTTATTAGTACATGCAACGTATGGTTTATTATGTTCACCCAGAAATTAATAGTTATTTTATATGATCAAATACTAGAATACCTAAAAGATGTTTGATAATGGCCCTCTGATTTTAATATTTTCAGAAAAGATGAGAAATAGCATCATCATTTGACTCTCAATATGTTTTAGCCACCCCAAACAAAAATTTAAAAAATAAATTAAATAAATAAATTTAAAAAATAAATAAATAAAAAGTGAAAAAAGATTGAGGAACTCCGTCTTAAAAATCCACCAAGAATGTAAATATTTGAATGACATCTTAATCCATATTGCTAAAGATTGTCATGTGCAGGGATATAGAGGGTGGTCTTCAACAAAATGTGTAACTAGCTTGGGCTAGTCTGTGCGCACTACATAACACTGAGCCAGTGTGTATTTTGTAACCTGTGCAAGGTGTTTGCAAGATGATTTACCAATGCGAATCACCTTTTAATACATTGTATTTAAGTGCACCTGTTGTGTTCTCCCCCCCATGTGCAGTACCTGACTGGCCAGGCCTGTCAGTGCGGTCAGGCCAGAGAGCCCCCAGCAACCCTGGTGCAGGGGGTGTGGTGCCCTCCTCTGCCTCTGACCTGGGCTGGAAGGAGTGGAGCAAGTGGACATCCTGTAGTCACAAGGGCCGCAGACACCGCAGCAGGAAGTGTGAGAGTGCTACGCCCAGCCTCGGCCAGTGCACAGGCTGCGTCAAGGAGATTGACTGGTGCTTCGGAAACGGTAATAACAATTATTTGAAATGGTGAAAATTCTTCCATAATAAACAAAGATAAGAACTTATAGTGTGATGTCAATCTTTTTATGACTTTTGTTGCAATGAAATTATACACATTTTCAGATTTGATTTGCATGTTGTAAGTTGCTCAGCATTTTCTGCTAGTTGGACATTCTGTCCCAAGGCAATGAATTGTCATTTATTTCTTCTACTCTACATGTGTGTGCATATCCTAACTAATCGGCCTGTGGTGATTAATTGTCCTTCTCCCCATTGTGTCATCTACAGAGGACTCCCAAGGAGCACCCTTCCAAGCCCCTGAGGTGCAGCGCCTCCAGGCCTCACCCCCTAAGTGCACCCCTAACACAGAGTCCATGGAACCTCTCTACTTCTGTGTGGTGGCGCTCGTGGCAGCGGTAGCTGGCTCCGTCATGTCACTGTCTGTCTACATCTCATGGCAGAAGAACCACCGGCGGCGAAGCAACCATCTCGACTATGAAGACGACGATGAGGAAGATGAGGAGGAGGATGAGTTCGGTGACATGGCGCAGTACTCTGACTCTGAGTACTCGTACGATGGAAGTGAAGCAGAGGCATCGCCTCTCCCGCCCACAACGCATATTACTGCAAACCCCACGACAGGGTCAGACAGTGAGAGGTGAAGAGAGAAACGATGTAGCAAGTGCACAAGCCTACCTACACTCCCCAATGCAGCACCGTGGATAGAGGGTAACACACAAGCCTACCTAACCCAATGCAGCGCCCTGGATGGAGGGTTACACAAGATCATCTGTGGCTCATTAATATAGACTCAAGGGATATGTGTTGAAGGCATTGATGCACTGACATGGAGACTCTTTTCATGTTAATTTATCTTTTATTGGGAGGACCTTGAGTTCACCCAGAATGCACCTTGCGTGTCCATTGTACATGTGACTCTGATAGCGGAGATATCTGCAGTGTATCTAGGCAACAGACAAGTGTCAACTCTTTACATGCGTTTGTGCTGAAATAACAAGGATACATGCTGATGTGGAACATACTTTAATACTAGAATGCAGACATTTTGCGTGATAATCCTGAATACCTTATTTATATTATATTGTATATGCTCTATTTTGATTATGTGTATATGTATGTGTTATGTTCTATGTGTATTTTAACTGCTGTGGATTATATGTCCTTTTTATTTATAACGTCTCATACTGAGAAATTAAAGGTAGTAAAACATGGTGAAATTCAGAGAGGTTTTTAGTGCTTGTTAATGGAATATGAATATGATGATGAAGTAAAGTCTAACCTACATGTATTTATGCAAGTCGATGTCAAAATGTAAACCCATATTGTGACAAAATAATCTATGCAAGAAAATAATTATGTTAAGACCCCATTCTAACAAAATATTGAAGCCTGTTTGTTTCAATTAATTATAATACAAACCAAACCCACTACAGGATTTGTGCGTTTATTTAATAATTGTGATAACATTTTACAGCTCTTAGTAAAAACATTATTTTTTTAAAGAAATATTTTTAGTGAGGAAATGTGCTATTGGCTATTCAAGATTACTTTATGTGATATATTTGGTAGGGTAAAGCAATAAAACAAAAACATTGTCCTTTTATTTATTTATTTAAAAAACTCACAAATGTTTAATATTTTTGTAACAAAATTATATAAAGAAAATGTTAAGCCATCATTTGTTTTCAACTCCTTAAAAACTTGTGTTGTTCATTCTAAGCATGTATATTCTTGTGTTTTGTTTCTCTCTAATACAAGGATAATGCTAAAGCTTGCCCAAATGATGATCTCAACAAAATTATATCTTGCTATTAACATCTTCTGGCATTAATATGACAGTTTAATTGAAATTTGTTTTATATTTAAGCAAGAAAGTGATCACGCTTGTGTCAAATTTTAGCTGATTAATATCTGAGTGTAAATGAGAATTGTTTTATCCTGTGGTAATTTAATGACTGATGTAGTGTTGTTTTATCAGGGTCTATTGGCTACATTGTGTTAGGAGTGTGATGTTTCAATTCAAGTCAAATTCGCTGTGTCTCTTATTTCTTTAAGTGGAAGATGTTTATAAAAATGACACAAAATTTGAGAAAAAAGATGTTAGCATTTGTTTATGAAATATTGTATATAAAGTGTGTATTTATATGAGCAATATCACTACCAAAATAGATGTTGCGACCTTGTCAATATACCAAAAATACAATTGTAAATAGGACTTGTACAATTGCTGGCATGTTCTGTTTGACAAATAGGGAATGTTCTGTGCAAAAATATGTAGGATAGAATATTCTGCTTCCTCATTTGCATCTAGGAATTCAGCCCTCTAGTGGTTGGATGCCCTTGTTTTTGTAGTTGATGGCTTTTATTTGGCAAATCCAATCCAGATAGTGAGAAGACAATGCATTATTCTAAGAATGAATATGCAACTAGGATATCTTTTAAACACTCATGAAATACATGGTCTTTATAAAAACAATTTGATATTGAATATTAATCAAAATCGTGCTCCTAACATCAATTTTTAGCCATTTTTATCTCAATTTTCTTTTCATTATGCATTCAAATTTTCAATTAAAAAGAAAGTAGTAATATTTTTGTCTCAGCAATAATGAGTAAATGTTGTAGCTATAACTATGTATAAGGCATAACCAGCCTGATCACTATGGCTGCAATTCACAAATTAAATGTGTCATAATTATGACAAAACTTTATACCTTAGTTTAGACCACTGTTCTATGGAAGGCCAGGTGGCAACTTTTTGTATGACATCACTTTACACCTTGGTTTTAGACCACTGTTCTATGGAAGGCCAGGTGGCAACCTTTTCATCTCGTGAGAATAATTGCTATTCCCTATTCCATGACGAAATGAATGAACAAAGAAAAATATAATGAATTAGAATTAATTCAGTATTTTTACTTTACAACAGAATTGTTATTGTATAGTGATTCTAACATCTGAATTCTAATCCTTATATTGGAAATGAGAGCTGATCGATCCTGCCGCTTTTCATATAACCATGGCCATTGTAAACCACCTTTGTCAGTTCTAGCTATTGTGTACACGTGCATATACATTTGCAAGTAGTTCAATACACAAAATGTTTGTTTTGAGATATATGTTGAATTATGCAATTTTACCTTAAAGGGATCTAGTAACATATTTTGTGATGAATGGTTGGTAACATGTAGTTTGTGATTTTATATGTCTTCTGAGTATTGTGTGTAAAATGTGTTATAGGGACTGTCTGCCTTTTACAAATCGTCTGAACAGTTTCCAGTAGACGGATGAGGATGAATGTAACACACACACAAAAATTCAGATCAAACAGCCCTGTAATTTGGATTCTACGAATGAAAAACGAATGCGCCCCTCCGCCAAACTATATATCGGTCAATAAAGGAGTTTAACTGATTAAGCATAATATTCAAACAATATTGTACTTGTTCTCGTAAAGGTATTGTGAAGCCGACATTTGTAAAGGTATGTCATGGAAAGGGTCTCGAAAATGAAGAATATACAATTACATGTCAGTTTTAGCGAGTTTTGGTTATTTTGTTTAGTATTCGCTTACGCCGTTGTTCGATCACAATCTGTGCGCGGGTCACGTAGCACAGCAATGTGGTACTCCGTGGAATGCGCCGTAAGCGAAATTTCGCACCGGGTGAATACTCGTATAATGCACAATTAAACGCACTGTGTCGTTTGATTATTTTGAGGTCTATAACTCCACGAAAAAGGGATTTCAAGCCCTAATTGAAATTTGGCTTGCAAAAGGAGGACAGTCCCTTTAAATGGATGTCATATGGTCAAGTAATGAGGGGAAATGCAGTTATATTCCCTAACTCATATTACACTGACTTTGTACACAGTTTCGACTATCCAATGGATAGCTGACCAATCTGAACACTTCAATCGTAAATATCTTTTTAACAAAAGGGAAATTTGAAAAACCCAAACCTGTGCCATGGTTCTATTTGTAATATGGTTATAACACGGTATAGGAGAACCACTAGATTAAATTTGTGTTATTTGGACAATGTTACTGGATCCCTAACTCTTAGGTATTGATGTTATTTTCAAAGCTGTATTTGCATTTAGGTTATTTGGCTAATATTTGTGTGTATTCATTATCTGTAGAATAAAAGACTGATTTTGGAGTAGATTTATGTCAAGAGGCATTATATGATGTCTCATTGAAGAGAAGTGTTATTTTATTTTCAAAATGTATAAATCAAACAATTATATAACGTATTTATATCACTGTAATATACATGTACATTGTAATGAAATGTATAGATGGCTTTTGGTCTGTTGCACATGCTTGTACTAGGAATCACTGAGACATAAAAAGGCCTACAAATTTGTATTTTTATGTCTCAAGATCAAATATTTTTGTCATTTTATATGTAATATGTGTATATATAAAATTATGTGAATAATTTTAGGGTGTTACAAAATGGCTTTTTAAGAAAAAATAGATTGTGTTGGAAGAGTTTATAAAAAAAAAATTCAACATGGAAAATGGTACTGAAATGTGTACAATCATGTCAAATGATGAATAATGAGATTTATTGAAGTTGATTATGATCAATTTTAAAAGTTGTTAAATTCTAGTACATATTATTTGCAAATTGACACCAATCTTGGTCAACTCTAGTTAACATGTGACCACATGTGCTTGTTCAGTTTGGCCCTTTTTTCTTTAGATTGTTTTGTTAATTTCACAATGAGCCAATTTATTCTCTCATTAATTACCAGATTTAAACCATAGTTACTACAATCATGTATGTGGCAATTGTATTATTTGTTCCTGATCTGTCTTATTTATACTGTATTCATAACTCTTTACTTGTGTTTATATGATTATGCAAGCAACACTTGTTTTTTCCTCCTCCTTGTGTACCAGTATGTTACCTCGCCTTGTAGGAGAATAAATATGATCAGCTCTTCTAACAACAGTTGTACACAGTTGTATTTATTGGATGTTTTGGGGAGAAAATGGTGAAGCAAAGTGAAAAATGTTGTTATATTCTGCAAGCTACACATTCAAACACAACATATATGCATCATAATACAATTCAGTAATTTACATTATACACAAATACGCATACTCTATACTACTACTACTACTTAGCGGACGCATCCGAGATTGAGTTCACAATATAAAATAACATTAAAATGAAGGGACATTGCCACCTCTCAATCATTATGTGAAAGTTAAAGGCAAATGCCAGTAATGGGAAACGCCCCACATGCAAAAAATGAAATGTACATTCTTATTACCAACCATGTGAAAGAATATAATTTGACTAATATGGGATTATAAACATTTGGCCAGGAAACCACCTACTAATGGATTTGCAAAATTATAAAAATGATTTGCAGTAGATTGATCGCCAACGCGGAATCGTGCATACGCTACGTGCAAAAATCCACGTGCTCTGCACATGGTTTCCGGTATGCGGCTATTGGATTTTTTCCGATATTTCTGCATGTAACGATGCTAAGGTTCGGATTTTACCACACAAGTTCTTTTTAAATACTTAATCAACAATATTGATCAATTATTGTGGCCAATATAAATGTTTTCTGTAACTTTCCCAAAGCTGTTATTCATCTTTGATACAATAGTCTTCTTTGAGTGCTAAATTGCCCAAATCCAAAATCTTCCTGGGGCTTTGCCCCTGGGCTCCCATTAAAGCCGTACCCAGGGTGAAATTCCCATTGACCATTACCAATTTAAATAAATTTTAAATCAAAGAATTACCAATTGAAATCATTTGGTAATCGAAGAGCAATTTGGACCAATTGAAACTAATGGGTACCAATTTAAGGCAATTTGGACAAATTTAAACCAATGGGTACCAATTAGAAACCAATTAGAATTTTGATTGGTTTCAATGGGAATTTCGTCCTGGGTATGACCCAGTCCCCTGTACACACATATTTAGGATTTCTCGCTATACCCACTAACATTGAGCTTATCGAAATGACGTATCATACCCACCTATTTCGAGAAGAAATCGATGCCTATAGGTAAAACACTAAGATATATCCACACACACACCACAAAAAAAAAAAAATTTAATAATAAATGTTTGGTGCAAAGCCTTCAATGCAGTTTTGTAAAAATATCGCCGTCGATCCTCCCCCATATTTACCTTTAAAGGGCCAGTTGAGTTTTGGTATAGAGGGCGCTACACAAAAATTTTGTTGTTGTGAGATAATGAAAAACTGAGTGTCAAATTCGAAAAAGCATACAATTTTAATGACAGAATAAACTTTATTTGATCAAAATCGGTTCAGAAATGGCTGAAATATCCATAATACTTGTGGGGCACAACAATTATTAGATAATTTTGAACCAGCCGTTAAACAAATTTTTAAAATGCTTCCTCTTTTCAAAAATGTACAAAAGAGGTTTTTGAATAGCTGTTGTTTATCTCTCTATCTAATAACTATTTCAACAAAACATCACATATGCACAATATTTCATTTAAAATGGTTGAAACCGATGAGGGTTTAGAGAGCGCCCTATTGAGTTTTAACGGCTATTTTTAAAAATGATAACAGGCTTTTTACTTAGTCATTAGTAATTTTGTATTCCTTTCGAGCACGGTGGAGTTATAACTATCAGTTTGTAATGTAATGGTGCAGGTTTTGGTTACTAAAATTCAGTTTGACCAAAACTGTACTCTCTTTACCAGAACTCAACTACCTATATGTACATACTAGGGTACATACTAGGCTTAATGTACATACTAGGCTTTCATAATCATCAAAATTGAGGTGCCATTTTAAAGATAATTAAAATGTGCTTTCTAATGATTCAATAGTATACATTCGCTCGTCGAAATCAATCATCATTAATCGTCGAAAGAACTTGAACTTAAAGGGGACCACCAGGCAAAGAACAACACATTATTATATGTTTTGGTACCGTTTTGTGCTATCAAATAGATACCCAACATTTTGCAAAGGGTTGTGTAATTCATAAACAAAGCAATTAATTTCCACCACTTACGGAACCACTGCTATTTCCTGGTTCCATACGGGCCAACCATTTGCGAGTGCGCCAATGCTATTCACGCGCACGTTTGTAAACAATAGATTCCCGGGCGATTCGTTCACTCTGCACACGTTGCAATTCACCGCACACATAGCAGTCTGCGTAATTCAGACCGCATGAACGCATGCTTTAGAATGGTGATGCGTTTCCAATTTTTTTTTCTTTTTCTGGACTTGTTGATGGAATGGAATACTAAAGATGTTACCTTTCTTTAATAAGAATATTATTTTTGGGTGGTGGTACAACAAAACAGTAGTATGAGAGTCGTAACCTGCCAACTGAAAGTCTTTGGCGCATTTTGAAACATTTTACTTCTGATCTTCCCCCTTTCTCAGATATACGCATACACCAAATTCAAAATGTATACACTTATGATATGATGTTAAAGAGGAACAAGCACCCTATCTAACTAACATGAGTTCGTATGAAAAGAGACAATCGAACGCAATCCTGAGATTCCCAACTGTTTATAATACTGTTCACCTTGTGCAATCCTAAATTCAACAGTTTCGAGTTTAGTGTTCTATGAAAGATAAATATCATTAAAGAGCTAGTTTGAGAAGATGATTGGGACCTCAAAATATATTTTAGTGGAATTATAATATTCATTTTTAGGCTTCGAAATAATAACGGTCACTGCCACCGTTTAAAGGCCTACAGTTTTGGTCAAACTTAATTTTTTATAACCAAATACTGCACCACGTCCATAACATTACAAACTAAAGTTATAACTCCACCATGCTCGAAAAGTATATACTAAATTAAGTAAAAATTTAAGTAAAAAGCCTGTTATAATTTTTTTTTAAAGAGCTGTTAAAACGCAAGAGCGCACTCTCTAAAAATGCATTGGTTTAAATAATATTTTACGAACAAATTGTACATGCGATGTTTTGTTGAAATAATGATTAAATAGAGAGATCATCAACAAATATTTTAAACCTCTTCTGACAATTTTTTAGTGTAAGCATTTTATTTTGTTTTTCTTAAATCATCGAATAAACCTGGGGCCCCAGGGTAAACCCTAACCCTAATTTATCACAGCAACAAGTGAATGGTACTAAAATAATACTCTATTATGAAGAGATTAAAGGACAATGAAACCCAAGCAAAATGTTGCTTTCATAGACTTGAAGGGATTAGGAGGAATAATTTCTGAAAGTTAGAGCATAATCGGGCAAGAAACAAGAAAACTATGGCTCTGAAGATGTCCATTATTCACCGGCCGGAAGTGCGCAATCGTTTGCTGCACGAGCTGGCAGATATAGTGGATGGCGCGCGCTTTCAATTTGGTTCGCCACAAAAATCTCAGCTTACACATAATTTGGCGACTAGTATATAAACTATAAAACTATTGTAGCAACGTGACTGCGCGAATTCCAACGAAAGAGACAGAACATGGGTGCGATATCGACGATCGTGATAAAAAAAATCCACTATACTTTCAATAAATTTGTTAGTGATCCGTTTTAAATATTGTCCTGTTCATCATTTGGTTTTATAAATATATGCTTTATAATAAATATATTATTATAACGGTGTACATGCATTTTTTAAAAACCTTTATATTCATGCAACATACAAGTAAAACGAATCAATTTATACGTAAACAAAACATCATCAAAAAACACGTGCACAATACTCGAGGTTCACCTTACTACACGAGCTATGCTGGCGCAGCATAATATTATCGCATGCCGTGTTCCGAAAAAGCGCGCGTTACACTGCTTTAGCCGGAACAAGATAACGACCTTTGACCAATTTCATCGGTATTTTTCACCCGAACCATTTCATGCTGACGGTTTCATCGGAGTGACACCGATAGAAAGAGAATTTCTCCTACTCTAAAGTAGGAGAATTTAATCGCCTTTTTCTCTTCTTTTCATCGCCTATTCTATCGGCTTTTTCTCCTCTGTAGCATTCATGCTGGCCGTTCCATCGGATGCGTCCGGACGCATCCGATGAAAAGTCAGTGAGCATGAAAGCAACATTAGTGCATACAACAATTTGTCTGGATTTTATTGTCCTTTAATTCCAACAGGCGCTAAATCCACTTTTTCAACTTTCGAGAAAAAGCAGGTTTCTTTGTCCAACTCTGTACACACGCCTATGGGAATATGACAATTAAACGTTCCATATTTAGGTGGGCTGTATGACCCATACAGACCACCTTATAATTTCGTCAGAATCGTCTTTATTTATTATTATTAGGTGGGCTGTATGACTCAAACAGACCACCTTATAATTTCGTCAGAATCGTCTTTATTTCTTTATTTCTTTATTTTTCTTATTTCTACCCACTTTTTTGTGTGCAAGATGACCTTGACTGATGACGTCATCTAGGCGCCATTTTGTATTATTTTCGTCAAATACATAATGTATCATAACTCTATAATGCAATATCAGAACTATATCATATTTTACATGATGAAAGTCATAACCATAAGCATAGCAAGGTTTTCAATTTTGACCATGACTGATGACGTCATCTAGGCGCCATGTTGTATTTATATTTGTCAAATACATTATGTATCATAACTCTATAACGCAGAATCAAATTTTTGGGGGATCTATTTTGCCTATACTCAACAGCCCACCTATACTTGTTCAATGACAAGTATCATGTCTAGTTATTATTATTAGGTGGGCTGTATGACTCATACAGACCACCTTATAATTTCGTCAGAATCGTCTTTATTTCTTTATTTCTTTATTTTTCTTATTTCTACCCACTTTTTTGTGTGCAATATAACACGAAAATGGCTTGATGAAATGTCTTGAAAATTGGCACACATATGTATAGGCATGTGGACTAAGCATAGCAAGATTTTCAACCTTGACCGTGAGTGATGACGTCATCTAGGCGCCATTTTGTATTTTTTCGTCAAATACATAATGTATCATAACTCTATAACGCAATTTCATAACTATACCTCGCACAAAAAGTTCCGCAATCGAGGTTTGCACATTAATAACTTTTTTATTACGCTATTACCATTCATAAATTTGGTATCATTGGAAAGCGTGAATCCTCCTCTTTACATTGATATAACATTTGCTATGGATATTTTATCATGGAATGTGCATTGCATCCAAATGTAGGGCAAAGTCAAAAGTGAAATGTTGCAAAATGCACTGATTTTGTCAACAGAGGGCCTTCCTTGGCTTGAATGGGGATGAGGTGGTCATGCATTCAAGCCACGTTTTAATCTTCAAACAAAAGGAAGGCACACTGTTGACAAAATCAGTGCATTTTGCAACATTTCATGTTTTACTTTGCCCTACATTCGGATGTATTAATGCACATTCCATGATAAAATATCCATAGCAAATTAATTTGAATGACCAATTTTGGGTACAATTCACATATTGATGAAATGTCCAGAAAAAATTATATGTTCAGTGTCAATCTGTACAAAATCGGACTTCTGGTTGGTGTATCAAATCTACAATCTACTCACAAAAAATAATACGAGTTGACCTTCCTCGAGGCACTGACCTCTACTAATGGACGGGCGGCTGCACGTTGATTGGCCATTCAAAAATGAGGCCGCCGCGCGCGCACGGCGGCCATGTTGGGACCATCATCATGGACCGTCGATAACCCGCTGTTGGTAGTGTGTAACATTCGTAAACATTTTTCAGATTAATTTTACCAATTGTTCTCGTTAGATAAAAAGTGTTGATTGTATGCTGATTAGGGGTGGCACATTACATGGCATTTGGCTGTACAAATCGAAATGATAATGACATACAAAAGGCTGAAATCACGTTTCATAGGCGAGTTGTTTGCAGTCATTGGGCCGCCTACAGTCCCATGTGTTATGTTTTGTGTCAGAAAAGATTATAGTTTACCTCTTATATTCCACATATATATTAGGTTGCTACATTTATTATAAATAGGGTAGTGTACTGATAGATTCGTTTAAATATTGAAATAAAACAAGTGAAATCGATACGGGCAGGCAAATAGATGACAAAAATGTGATTGTAAACTTGAAAATGTATTTTTGATATAATTGAATAAGTGATTGGGGTTTTGAAAATGTATGTTTGAATTAATAAAGTGTATACTAAGGCTAGGGTTTTTAATTATGTCGAGACAGTGACTCATTAAGTTAATTACAGCCCATACAAAATGAAATAAGATACATTTGTATACATTGGTATTATGCACTCATTTGAATTTACAAGGAATCGTGGTGAATTTTGAGGGGATACTAGTCATTGTGGAATTAATGCAATGAAATGGTTGATAGAGAAGCAAAACATGGCTTGGGGTGAAAAAGGAGATTTGCAATAAAGTGAAATAAATAGTTAAACATGGTTAAACAAAAGTATTATGTTAAATGGCAACAAAGATGGGAGGACTTAGAATCTTCCTTGGAAAATATTCAAAATAATGTAACTCAGTCGTATATATAGGCCTACCATTGTTATTTGAATAATATTACAATTGTAATCTACATTGCATCGTTTACGGATGGGAAATATTGGTATGTGTATATCATGGGCATATAGAAAGATACATAATGTATTTTTTTTAAAGGAGCAATTAATTTGAGTTGAAAAAAAAAGAGAAAATAAGGAAGAAAACAAAAACAGATTGGCTCAAAATGAATGAAGCACGGCAATAAACACAAAACAACAGCAACAACAACAACGACAACATGTCTCTCCAATTAATGTTAAGTATTGACTTTTAGAACATCTAATAAATAGAGGTTGCATATGGTCGAACTTTTATAACCTCCATGATCGATCCCTGCATGATCGATGTTCATAATGATTTCAAACAAACCATAAAGGTAACATTATGAACCATAACTCACAAAGCATGCCCTTTGAAATAGTAATCTTAGGAAGAACGCGGAAAACATGTTACCAAATAAATTGAAAAGGAAAGAAAACAAAGATTGGCTTTCTTTTTATGATATTTTGATATACGAGGATGACGTGCCATATGGTATATATAGTAAAGTGATGCATGAACGCATGGTACAATTAAATAAATTACTAGTAATGAAAACAGCGGGAAAGTTCATTCTTTACATGGGGAACAAAATCTTGTTAAAGACAAGTAGAGATAAACTAGGGGCGAGTAATAGTTATAAGATCGGGTCAATAGCGGGAATCCGAGTGAATCTCTCCGGGCAACGCCGGCGCGCATATCCGTTAATACCGTGTAAGCATCATAACAAATGGCGAATTATCATTGCTTGAGCTGTGATTCAATACGCTGGATAATTTTAATTAATCATGCTAGTATTCAATCACTAAGACTATTTACTTCACATATATAATCATATTTCATTCCTGGGGGAATAAAGGGATATAAAAATGCCATGGTTAGCAACAACTCCGTAGCAAGTATAATGCACTACCACGTTAGTGCATATATCCGCTGTTAAGGGTTGATGGTCCCAACATGGCGCGCGCCCGCAGCCCGCGGCCTCAATTACTGAGCCATGACCGCCCGTCCATTAGTAGAGGTCAGTGCCTCGAGGCAACACGTAAGTGTTTACGCCCCCAACGTTCGTTGCTCATTGTACTTTGTACCAAAGACACACTACAACAAGGGGAAGACTGGACACTTCGGGGATTTTGTGTAACGCTGAATTTCGTACATGGGGAAGGGCGCCCCTAGCGTTGGGTAGGTTAACTTCTTGTTGTTTTCGCGCGTAGCCATTGAAAACACAATAGGGAACTGGCAGTGAAGTATCAAATTCCTTCTTATTTTTGCTTTTTTATCTCAAAATGTACGTACACCAAATATTAAAAGGAGTTTGTTTCCAAGTTTGTCTGTTTACAGGTGAAAATTTCCACGAAATATTTAATAGTAAGATTTTATTTGTAAGATTTTATTTACTCTATGGACCCCCTTCCGGGGTATGAGAGTACAAACTTTTTTTTAACAATATACAACAATTCAAAAACAAAACATGCAACAACAATGTAACATAAACATATCTACAAATTCAGCCTTTCTGGGCAATTTACCCTTCTGCCACTTCGTGTCAATATTGGTGCTCTATTTCTCATATCATTAACGAGACAATCCTCATCAAAATATGTTTTCAAGCTAAATTTTAACATAATAACTCTAACAAAATATGCTAACTTCTTTAACTGGCAAGTATTAAGCGTATTAAAAAGTGATTTCATATACAAAGCACACGGAGTACAATCATACAGTTTCTTTGGTAAATACATTTGTCTTTCATTATTAAAAAATGGACAAATAAAAAGATAGTGATATTCATCACCAATGCCTTTTAAGGAGCATAAAGAACATTGCATTTCATCTACTACAGTGACATCAAATCTATACTCTTATTAACCGGAAGATTGTGTTCTACATCTAAATTTACACAAGGAAATTAAATCTTTTTGAGGCAATACATTCAAATAACGTTCATAATTGAGACTAATTTTAAATATTCTATACTTAATACAAATACGGTTTGACCAAGTAGTAGATTGCCACTCCTGAGCAAAAATATCTCTTAATCTACATTTTAAAGACGACACAACCCAATCAATACTATGACCTTCACCTCGAGTAAGCCAAATGTTCCCTAACCCTGACTTATCAAGTGCTTCTTAATAAATACCAACCACTGTGATTTGTATCCTAATAAGTTCTGCTCATCAGATAACATGTACAGAATCATCCTATATAAAATGTATGAGTATTTAGTCTGTTTTCCTTTAACTAATCTCAACCAAAATCCAATCATTCTACATTTAATATAATTCAAAATCACAGTCCGACCAGTTTCGCCATACACCATGCAGTCTGGTGTATTTACAATTATTAACACGCAATATCATTCTTAAGAATTTCCTATGAAAGACTTCTATCTTATCAATACATTCAAAGCCCCAAATCTCACAGCCATACAATAAAACTGGCAATACCAAATGATCAAACAAATGGCACTGTGTTTCAATGGATAACTGTAATTTTTTGGCTCTAATTAACATACTAAACATTGCTTTCCTTGCCTGACTAAGTTGTTTTAAAATTGCCTTCTATACCATTATAATTAAAGATAACTCCCAAATAAACATAGTCATCCACAACTTCAATTCTTTCTCCAGCAAGACTAAACTCTGGAAATCTTTTAACTTTGCCACGAGAGAAAATTATAACCTTAGTCTTACTAACATTAACTGTTAAATGCCACAAACCACAATAATCATTCAATGCATCAAGGGCTTTTTGTAAGTCATTTGGAGTTTCTGCCATTATTATTGTATCATCAGCATATAACAATGTTGAATACTGGCTCTTAAAAATACTTCCATTGTTCCCTTCAAAATTCAGTGAATCTAAAATAAATCTATCTAACACCGGCAGTCCACTATACGAGTCCCTTAAAAACTCTTGAAAATCATTCAAATAAATAGCAAAGAGAAGGGGGGATACATTTTCACCTTGTCGAACACTATACATTACAACTAAATAAATCCGAAATCCTTCCATTTACAGAAATACACGATTTTGCTGAATCATATATATGTTTCTAATAACTCTAAATATTTTACCGTGTATACCAATCTTCAACATTTTAAACCATAAAGAAATTCTATCAATTAAATCGAAAGCCTTCTTAAAGTCTACAAAGGCACAATATAATCGTTTTCTATTAATTAAATAAAAATCTATAATGTTTTTCAAAACAAAAACATTATCAAGAGTTGAATATTTTGGACGAAACCCAGTTTGTTCTTCACCTAACAAGTGACCATCTTCTAACAAAGTAGAAATTCTATTATTCAAAATTGAAGTAAAAAGCTTGCCCAAACAACTAAGCAAAGTTATACCTCGATAATTATCAGGATTTGTATTCTCACCTTTATTTTTAAATATAGGAATAATTATTCCAATACACCATTCTGTTGGCACAACACCAGTATCTAATATAATATTTAAAAAACGTACTAATACCTCAAGCATGTCAACTGAGCAACTTTTAAGATACTCATTTCTTACTTTATCTATTCCACAAGCCTTAGAATTTTTCAATTTCTTTATCATCAACTCAACCTCCTCTAATGTAACAGGAAAATCTAAATTATCATTTCTTAACATATCTAACTCTCTCATTTCATCAAATGAGTCATTAACATCTTCTCTGTTCCCCAACTTACTAAAATGCTTTTCAAAATCAGCCAATGGAACATCTATATATTTTCCTCCACAATTATTCTTATTAACTTTTAACAATTGCCAATACTCCTTGGGATTAACAGAGCGCAAAGACCTCAATGTCCTATTTAAATTTCTATAAAATAACCTTTTCTTATACCTCAATAATTTTTTGTATCGCTTACCAGCATCCTCATAATCCTGAGAATCCCTATTTATAACAGAGTTCCTTATAAATTTAAACTTCCTTTTCCACCTATTTTTAATATTCATATAAGCCTGGCGAGCATCATGACACTCCTTATCAAACCATGGTTGATTACCTAAATTAGAATCTTTCTTTTTATTTACACTAGCCGTCTCCTTCGAATAATGAACATATTTACAAATACCAGTATCTTCGGCAGCATTAATAAAAACATCACCTAAATGCTTATAAAAAAACATAGTAGACATGCAGAATCAACATTCACGTACAAGTTTCTTTGCTTGCTGTTAAAAAAGAACTCATGTACATCATCAGGATTGTTGCTGTTACCTGTGTCATGGTTTGAAATCAAAATAGTAACATTTATTTGAATACCTCTTTTCTCTTTATATGAAGAATTGTTGTTAACAAGAGTGTCACATCCGAAACACAAGCATTTTGTTAACTGTCATATCGGAAATGCGATGCCTCGTTAAAGGCATGCAGGAAATCTGGTTCCTCTTTTCACTTTCTCCTCCAAATTCGCAGATTAAAACATAATGTTCACTTCTCATTTTCTATGCAAAAAAATACAGAAAAAAAAAAAGAAAGATATGCAGGATTTGAAAATTGTCATCTTTGTTGACAAATTTGCTAAAATAGCAGAAATATCAACAAAAAAAGTGTGCCTTATGTGTGCATATATTTCAAGTTCATACTTCGAGTAATCTAAATCCTGATATCCACATGGACAGAAGTTAATTTCATTAATTTTTTGTCCCTAGTTTGATTTATAACATTTCATTCACCATGGATACATAAATATGAAATATGAAATTTTATGTGAAAATGTTATAAATCAAACTAGGGACAAAAAATTAATGAAATTAACTCCTGTCCATGTGGATATCAGGATTTAGATTACTAGAAGTATGAACTTGAAATATTTGCAGACATAAGGCACACTTTTGTTGTTGATATATCTGCTATTTTAGCAAATTTGTCAACAAAGATGACAATTTTCAAATCCTGCATATCTTTTTTTTCTTCTTTTTTTTTTCTGTAGTTTTTTGCATAGAAAATGAGAAGTGAACATTATGTTTTAATCTGCGAATTTGGAGAAGAAAGCGAAAAGAGGAACCAGATTTCCTGCTTGACTTTAACTTTAACTTGACTTGGATTTTTTGAGGCATCGCATTTCCGATATGACAGTTAACAAAATGCTTGTGTTTCGGATGTGACACTCTTGTTAACAACAATTCTTCATATAAAGAGAAAAGAGGTATTCAAATAAATGTTACTATTTTGATTTCAAACCATGACACAGGTAACAGCAACAATCCTGATACAGCAACAATCCTGATGGTGTAATGGCTACGCGCGAAAACAACAAGAAGTTAACCTACCCAACGCTAGGGTGCCCTTCCCATGTACGAAATTCAGCGTTTCATTGATCGCTGTCAGTACTGACATATTTTTACTAGAGTAACTAGTAGAGGTCAGTAGAGAGGTCAGTGATCGCTGCATATGTACAAAACCGGCGCAGTGTCCAGTCTTCCCCTTGTTGTCTTTGTTTGTACACACGTATTTTTTTACAACAACAATCAAGAATAACGGCGTGGCTGCACCTCGATCAAAAAGTGAAAGGTAAGATTAAAACAGTCTTTAAGTTAATAATAATAATACTCTCCTTTTTAAAATGCGATGATGTACTGGTAGATAGGTCTAGTTTTAGAATGTAAAATTGACGTAAGTGTCGGATTCTGAACGGAAGGCACCTCTATATCATACCTATACTTATGTGTAAAATACTTTGTATGTTACACATATGGCCAACCCGTATACTATTGTGAAGTTGTTTCTAGTTTGAACATCATTCCTTAAATCTTTACTTAAATCTTTACTTAAATTGTGTTTTATTAATAAGAATACCATTTTGTCCCAACAGCACAAAAAAACACGAAGATTTTATGAAATAAAGGCAATTTAAAGGAAATAATCTTGAAGAGTGGATTTTTCATTACAGTAGCAGACAACATTCTTGAAAACCGATGAATAGACTGTTATTTCTTTTGTGTGTGTTGTTTAGCAACATAATCCTATCTAGTCTTCTTGCCAAACTGGCACTGCCATGTTATACCCAAACAAAATTGTGTTTGAGTTTAGGGTCCCCCTCGAATAAATTGTGTTTTGGAAACCCCCTCCTTTCTTCATAGTCATGGAATTGACCCCCCCCCCCCCCCCCCAAAAAAAGGAGAAAATTGATCTTATGGGGGGTAAGGTGGGCCAACCGCTATCCACACCCCAATTTCTATTCAATTTCAATGTTATTCCTCCCATCATCTCAGCAATGGGGGGGGGGGGGGGGGGGGGGGGGTGGTGTGTAGGGGCGCGACCCCACCGACCACCCCCCTCATTTTTGTTTGTTTTAAGTAACCTCAAATCCCCTTGGCTATGGTGGGGGGTGGGGGGGGGGGCGGTAGGGGGCGACCCCCCCCCCCCGACCACCCCCCCCCCCCCATTATAAAAAAAAAAAAATGAAACCTCAAATCCCTTTGGCTCTGGGGATTGGGGAGGGGGGGGGGGGGGTGTGGTAGCGGGCGACCCCCTGACCACCCCCCCCCCCCCAACCACATTTTTGTTTAATGGAACATCAAATCCCTTTGGCTATGGGGAGGGGGGGGGGGGTGGTAGGGGCGCGACCCCCCTGACCACCCCCCCCCCTCATTTAAATTTTTTTTTAAATGAAACCTCAAATCCCCATGGCTACGAGGGGGGGGGGGGGGGGTGGGGGCTGTGACCCCCATCAACCACCCACTGACCCCCCCCCCCCCCCCCCCCCCTCAAAAAAAAAAAAAGAACAACTCAGCAAGGTTATGAGGTGCAAATATGATTGTCAATGTCTTTTATTTTCTGTGAGTGTGATGATAAGATCATGGCTGGTTGACATAACAGCTGATCTTTGAATATACTGACCACATGGCCCACACACACACACACACACACACACACACACACACACACACACACACACACACACACACACACACACACACACACACACACACACGCACACACACAAATCAACAAATAAATTGGGCTAAGGCTCCCTATATAAAATAACATTAAAAAAATAAATAAATAGTATTTAATACAATACAAAATGTTTAGAAATATGAAATAGATAAATTAATAAAAATAAATGAACGAAATAAATATATATTACAAAAAAAAATATAGCCTATAGATGAAATAAAGCAAATGACAAAAATAAATACACAAAACTTAAAAAATGAATAATAAAAGGAAATTAAATATATAAATGAATACATTTATAACTAAAAAAAAACAAAAATAAACAAATCAACTAAATAGATCGATAAACAATACTAAATAAATAGTACATAATATAATTAGATGACAAAATTACAAATTAATACAATAAATAATGCTAAAAATAATAACAAATACTTGTAATTCACCCCAAATATGTTTTTTATGAAGAGCCCCCAACCCGGCCCTTCAAGGATCTTTTGAAAGTGACCACATTTTACTTCCAGCCCCCCCCCCCCCCCCCCCACCGGTTCTGCAGTCCCTGCAACCAAACATGATGAACATTAAAAAGAGACACCCCTATAGTATCTTTATACCACAGTATGCCCATACTATACATGTTCAAATGAAAGCCAAAGAAATTTTATTACAAAATCACGGAAAGGAGACTATCCCGGCAAGAATCATCATAAAATCGCGTCCTTTTAGACCGGGGGCCCAGAGCATTTAATCAGCTGAAGAGAGACAAAAGGTTTGATGGTCTCATCATTTTAGAATGTGGCCATGGGTCAATGAAATGAATTGCTGCCGGGTCACATCCCGTACCGTAAGCCTAGGGGGCCCAAAAAGGAGGGCCAAAAAATTCATTTATTCAGCTGAACACCGACATGGACAAAAGTTGGTGGATATCGTACCTTAGGGGGTACCTATTATGAAAACAGCAATGCCAGCAATTTTATCCTGTACGGGGCCCTAGACAGCAACTCTAAAGTGCCCCACCCACGTGGTTTTATTCAGCTGAAATGAGACACGGCTAATTTCTTTTACAATGGAAGTATTACACAACAGAGATAACCGAAACACCAATGACAGCAATTTTATCCTGTACCGGGGCTCAGACAGCAGCCTTGAAGGGCGAGCGGAAACGGACCGGCGGTCAGGTTATAGTCCCAGAATGCAATTTAGTGCCGCGCGACGCCGCGGCGCACCGATACACGACTCTATGTTTTCGTATCGCTCGTTCGCGTGAGCGGAGTAATGAGTGCGAGTTTCTTGCAAGCGTCGCCTGTTCGCTGTGTATTTCCCGCAAAATTGGCGTTTTAGAACAAATCGCGCTGCTATAGTGTCGTGGTCCGTCCAAATTCTGGGTTATTTTGCGAAATTTGGCTATGTATAGTGTTTTGTTTGAAGGTGGACTAAAACTGTCTAAGTAAAAACCCATATATATCAATTTGTTCATTATGGGGGATTTTGTATCATTTTAACAGTGAGAATCAAGGTTTTTGAATGCAATTATGTCAGGTTCCGTGCGTGTAGGTGAGGGGCAGGTTTCAGTTTTTCAAATTTACGATTGAAGTATTTAGATGTCAAATTATCCACTGGATCGTCAGAACCGTGTACAATGTGAGTTCAATGAGTAAAGGAATACCACTTTCCATTTTCTCATTACTCGACCATATAATGTTCATTCAACTTGAAATGTTCACACAACGCCCATGGAAATATCGGATAAAAACAATAATTGTATCAACCACTCAACACTTTTTGCACATGTCAACTGTTACTAAATGTATTCAATGATCTCTTGACATCTCGCAATGGGGTGGATGAGATGACCCCCCCCCCCCCCCGCCCCAAAAAACAAAACACTGCCAAGTGTGTGTATTTACATCATATGGTATTCATTTCTAATATGGTAAATGTTTTTTATCATAGACATGAGAGTGAACAATTTACAAACTTTGTCTAAAATGACTACTTTATAAGGTGAACTTACAGATCCATAATTATACACCTGAAGGAACTTCAGCTTCAGGAAGGTCACCGTACAATTGAAAGATACAAAACTGATTAACTTTGATTTGAATATCAATTTGATAAATTTATCTTACAGGAACATATGGACTGAAAAGAACATAAATCTACAATGAACATTGTACACATGAAAGTAATACAATCGACATTTATAGTTCTTTTACATTGGAAGAACATAACGTCTTGAATATCCCCACAATAACTTGGACTTATAGGTCAGTGTGCAAAGCTAGGTCATTATTATGCACGTTGAAAGAAGATCCAAGTACAACATATACTAGACATGAAGGTTACAACAGTCGAATAATTTCTGAGTTATACGTAAACTCGAATACCTGGTAAGTATTATTACAGATTTTCGGGCAGATATTCAAGATAAAGTTTGTTTATTTCATTATTTGTATGCCTATGTTCCTTTTAAATTGATGTTCCTTCCAGTTTATAATTTAAAGTCTATGTTATCGCGTTCATAATTGAGAGAAGGTCTGTAATTTCCTTTCAAATATACAGAGTGTCCCAGAAAAAAACGAAACCGGATTTCATGGCAGAAATTGTATGTCATAATGAATAATTTCTTTGATAAGATATGTATGAAAGGCTCTGTTGTTTCTCCTTTCATTTGATGCACAACTCATGTCACATAATTCACGCATGACTGAATTAAAACAATGGAAATGGAAAAGATAAATATATTAATTGTTGTCAGGTTATGCGATGTTTGTCCTTTAAAAACAAATATTTTGTTTACTACCCTAAAATGTATCTTAACGTGCAATTTCTGCGCGCAAAAGGAATTTTGGTAACACCAATTTCCATTGTTCTATTTCAGTAATGCGTGAATGATGTGCCATAAGTTGCACATCAAATTAAAGAGGGGAAATACCCGGGGTGGGGTCACTCTCATACTCAAGTGCAACCCACCCGTGTCTATCAACCTCTGAAATGGACCCTTGTGGGTAAAATTGGCGTATCGCACCTTTTTAAAGTTAGACCCTAATGGGCAAAAGTGGCACATCGCACCTTTTTAAAATGGACCCTAATGGGCAAAAATGGCATATCCCACCTTTTAAAATGGACCCTAATGGCGTATCCATTTCACATGCACGCATAATCCTACAGCCACTCCGTAGAAATATAAATCGTAGAAAACCTAGTACTGAGCTACGGTAGCTGAAAAGGTACGCTTGTGTAGGTTTTAGTGCAATCACATGAAAAAACACCCCTTTGAAAACGCTGACGACGCCGCGTATAGCTAAAAATGATACCCCTTTGACGCTTTATTTGGACGCGGGTGCATAGCCAGTCATGTCGGGAGTGAACCCCCCCCCCCCCCCCCCCCCCCCCCCACCTCCGCCGGGAGAAACAGAGCTTTTCATTCATGTATTTTTATTATCAAAACAATTATTCCATTATGACATAAATTTTCTGCCATGAAATCCTGTTTGGTTTTATCTGGGACACACTGTATAAGGAATTTGATTTGCATAATCACAGGTAAGGTATTTGAGTTATTTACCGTTTGCATATTGACTTGTGGGACCTATATTATCATATCAATCTGGCAAAGTCCAAATTATCCAGTGGATATTCCAATCAAAGTTTGTCAATTGTATTACGTTCATGTTTACGATGTTCATTTTAGATTTATGTTCTTTTCAGTCCATACAAAACTTAATATGCATAATATGTTCCTGTAAGTTCAGTTAATCGAGTTGATATTCAAAACAAAGTTAAGGGGATTGTTGGGTATTGGTCAAACTTAACTTTAGTAACCAAAACCAGCACCATTACGGTACAAAGTAATAGTTATAACTTCACCATGCTCGAAAAGTATACACAATTACAAACGACTAAGTAAAACCCCTGTTATCATTCAAAAAGAGCCGTTACAACTCATAGCGTGCTATTTTTCATACAAAATTGTAATGTTTGTTAAAATAACGATTCAATAGAGATATATCATCAACGACTTTTTAAGAACATATTCAGATTTTTGTCAAAGTAGTCTTCGAGCATTCTAAAAAGTCTACATATCGCCCTGTAATTCCCATTGAAGAATCTTTTGAATAAAAACATGGATATTTTAGCCGTTTCTGAACCGATTGTGATCAAATAAAGTTTATTCTGTTATTAAAATTGTATGTTCTTTCGAATTTGACAGTCAGTTTTATATTATCTCACACAAAAAATCGGGGGGGGGGGGGGGCACTTGGGAAAAACCAATACTCAACGGTACCTTTAATCAGTTGTCTTATTCTACGGTGACCTTTTTGAAGCTGAAGTTCCTTCTTATGGACCTGTAAGTTCACCTTATGAAGACAATTTTAGACAAAGTTTGTAAATTGTTCACTCTCATGTCTATAATAATATAAACAAAACATTTATCATATTAGAAATGAATACATGTATTACTGAGATTCCCATATGATATACATACGGACACTTAAGCTTAACAGTCAAACGGTTGGGGAGGGGTCATCTCAACCATCCCATTGCGAGATGTGAAGGGATCATTGAATGGATCTAGTAACAGTTAACATGTGCAAAAAGTGTTGAGTGGTTGATACAATTATTGTTTTTATCCGATATGTCCATGGGCGTTGTGTGAACATTTCAAGTTAAATGAACATTATATGGTCGAGTAATGAGAAAAATGGAAAGTGGTATTCCCTTACTCATGGAACTCACTTTGTACACGGTTCTGACGATCCAGTGGATAATTTGACATCTAAATACTTCAATCGTAAATTTGAAAAACTTTAACCTGCCCCTTACCTACACGCACGGAACCTGACATAATTGCATTAAAAAACCTTGATTCTCACTGTTAAAAAGTTTTAGTCCACCTTCAAACAAAACATTGATTAATACATTAGCCAAATTTCGCAAAATAACCCAGAATTTGGACGGACCACGACACTATAGCAGCGCGATTTGTTCCTAAAACGCCAATTTTGCGGGAAATACACAGCGAACAGGCGACGCTTGCAAGAAACTCGCACTCATTACTCCGCTCACGCGAACGAGCGATACGAAAACATAGAGTCGTGTATCGGTGCGCCGCGGCGTCGCGCGGCACTAAATTGCATTCTGGGACTATAACCTGACCGCCGATCCGTTTCCGTTCGCCCTTCAAGGCTGCTGTCTGACCCCCGGTACAGGATAAAATTGCTGTCATTGGTGTTTCGGTTATCTCTGTTGTGTAATACTTCCATTGTAAAAGAAATTAGCCATGTCTCATTTCAGCTGAATAAAACCACGTGGGTGGGGCACTTTAGAGTTGCTGTCTAGGGCCCCGTACAGGATAAAATTGCTGGCATTGCTGTTTTCATAATAGGTACCCCCTAAGGTACGATATCCACCAACTTTTGTCCATGTCGGTGTTCAGCTGAATAAATGTATTTTTTGGCCCTCCTTTTTGGGCCCCCTAGGCTTACGGTACAGGATGTGACCCGGCAGCAATTCATTTCATTGACCCATGGCCACATTCTAAAATGATGAGACCATCAAACCTTTTGTCTCTCTTCAGCTGATTAAATGCTCTGGGCCCCCGGTCTATTTGGCATTCATGCCATTATTTAGTGTTGATATGGACAACGGGTCACCCGATGTCACGTGCATATATTAACTAGTCCGAAAAACCAGCCAGGGTTCTCTTTGACTGTTTGTCCTCACCCACTTGAAATATATCACATTATAAGAGTACCCCCTCAAGACGAGGAAGGTGTTTCTGTGCGTTCTATGAAGGTCACACGATATAGAGCAGTGCCATGTGAACTGGATTACGAATGTGTGCGAGAGACGAGCTTTCGGGACAAGGAATTTCAAAAAAAGTATGAAATCTTCTTTTTTCTTCTCATAATATAAGACAATCCTAAATCAATATAGTTAAGGTAACTTAGGACTGAAAAAGAAAGCGTGACAAATTGAAAAAATACCCGTAATCGGTGATTTAAATTTCGGACCGTGTCGGGCAAAAAATTCAAAACACTGTCGTACATTGGTATTGCACTAGCTACATGTGGTCCCGCTGGTGCTCTATATCCAGACTACTTACCCCCGCCCCGTATGATTGAGTGACCCCCGCAGCGGCACCCTAAAACATTTCCGACAGTTTAAGACTTAAAAATCATTCAAATTTCTTGAAATTGTACTCACATATTGAAAAAATAGTGCAGATTCCGATGCGATGATCAGATTTGCGATATATTAATTATATTTTGAGATATCGCCTTCAAACGCGCGCGTTGTTTTTTGGCTTCCCGAGTTCGAAGTGTTTTTAATACCGGCACCCCCTCAACCCTCATTGACAATGCACGCAACTCAAAATTTCTTGTCCGATGTTGGTATTATTTATCGTATTTACTTGTATTACTCGTAGCGGACGATCTACGCATTATTTCTCCTCAAAATTTCGACCAGTTCAGTTTCTAAGGGTAGCGCGCATCATCTCATGCGCGATTTTTTACAACACGCGCAAAAACAAATATTACGCGGGGTGCCGATATTAAAAACAGTGCCGATGTGTAGTACACCTACCATACTAGTTTTACCACATGATACATCTACAAAGTAAATGGTTCACTCAGGTGAACCATTTACACGCAATATATGCAAATGCGCTGGAGATAACAATACTGGCCATTCGTACACTGTTGCGTTTAACAGTTGAACGTCGTGTTTTAGGACGCATCGGTAAAGAAAACGGACGGGAAGTAATCATTTTATTTCTACATTTTGCAGTCTTCAAAACAACAAAGTCGGTAATTAATATCAAAGTATATGAATTGTGGATCACATAAACGAATTTTTTTTTGCATTTACTGGTAAATTGAGGGAGAAATCAGCCGACAAAAAAACTTGTTTCCGTTGGATAGTGCAGCGGGCGGAAGAGCTTGATCTCCGCACAACGCTATTGCACATGCGCTATTGTAATGAACCTATGTGTGGTAGTAGTACTTACCAATTACCACGGCCAGGCATAATTACTGTTTGTGTGTAGGCTGAGTGGTAGCATGTAGTGCTGTAACCGATCATCGGATCGGCATGCCGATCACGATCCGATCATACATGATCGGACCGTTTTTGCCGATTTCCGATCATGCAGAAAAAATCGGAAGATCGGATCGGCAAAAAAAAAAAAAAAAAAAATCCGTTTTTTTTTCTTTGGAAAATGATCCCAAAAAACATAAAAACATATTTTGGGAATATAAATGAATACCAAAGCAACATATATCCATATTAATAAGCCCAAGGTAATCTTGTATGGGTATGCTTTCATTTAAAACTGATTACCTCTCCTTTTACAAAATTATTCGCGCCGATTTTGAGCTTAGTCCCATGTGTTTCTGAAAGGTTACGCCAAATTAATCACATGGGACTAAGCTCAAAATCGGCGTGACTAATTTTGTAAAAGAAGAGGTAATCAGTTTGAAATGAAAGCATACCCGTACAAGATTACCTTGGGCTTATTAATATGGATATATGTTGCTTTGGTATTCATTTATATTCCCAAATTGTGTTTTTTGGGGATCATTTTCCAAAGAAAAAAAAAACTTTTTTTTTTATTTTTTTATTTTTTTTTTATTTATTGATTTTTTTAATAGCCGATCATCCGATCCCGATCATCGATCCGATTTCGAAGATCGATAAAATTTTGCCGATCCGATCAAACGATCCGATCATCAAGGTCAGTTACAGCACTAGTAGCATGCATGCATGCAGCGCAGGCAATAGAAATTGCATGCACTTATGCCTCGGTCACACCTTTGGCTTTGCGTATGTTGCTGCGTATTGCTGCGCTAGACGGGGTATATCAATACGCAGCCTTACCCCGCAATACGCAGCGATTTTGAAGTTTGCAGTCACACTATTGCGAATGTAGCTCGTAGTATGCCGCTCGTATATAGACTGCCTATGGTTGCCTATTATTGTCACGCTTTAGCTCGCTGTTGCTCGAAGCAGTACGATTCAATACGCGGTGTGCTCGCCACATTGCGTATGGAACTCGTTCTTTGCTCGCTTGCCGCTCGCTAGCCGCTCGCACCAGTTGGTATCGTTGCGTCTCACTGCGTATTCGCTCGCTTTAGCTCGACTGCCGTTCGTACTGTTACGTGCCAACTCGATCTGAAGCGTATCAGCTCGTTCGGGCTGCGGCGGTATATAAAAACTGGTCATTTTACGGGTCCTGCTAGGCAGCCAATCATAGTGCTAGCGAGCTAAAGCGAGCGGGAACCAGCGAGAGCGAGCTCAAGCGAAAGGCGCACGAGCTAGACTCGCAGCATAGCGAGTGGCACACGAGCGAGACTCGCAGCAAAGCGAGTGGCCATCGCAGTGATTCGTGTTGCTAGCTACAGCGAGGTAAATCGTGTGGGAAACACAGCTATACGCAGTGACACGCGCTCCAAAAAATGAGTTGCGAATGATTGCGTATACCTGCGCTAAGGTCACTCGCTGTCGCTCGCTGTTGCTCGCATTCACTGGTTGTCACTCGCTCCCGCTCGTATGCAATTTGACCTTGCGTTTGCTTGCGAGAGTTTAGAAAATTTTAAAACATGCGAGCGACATACGCAGGCCCCTGCGCTAGTCTGCGTATTGAGTACGTGGTGAGCTCGCATCATTGCGCTTTATTGGGTGTATCTGCGTATGTCTGCGTTCGAGCAATACGCAGCAATACGCAAGCCCAATACGCAAAGGTGTGACCGAGGCATAAACCAGGGGGGGGTAAACTCAGCCGCCATGATGGTTAAGGCATGTATGCGATTAGAAGCAGTTTAGCTACGCCTACGTCACAAAACGTCATCAAAAGTATGACAGGCTGTGTATTTCGAAATTGATCTGGAATTTAATCATAAAATACATCCCATTGGCATTGAGCGGTGAAATATTCACCACCTCTTTATCTAGCGTAATCAATATGTGTTGCCCTTTTCTACTCCATCAATATTAATAAGACCACGTTTTTAGTTACATTTTGTGTTAAATACTGTTTATGAATGCTCATTGCTCAATATTTGCAGTAGAGTCGCCCTTCATACACGGATCACTGTCTCAGCCAAGGGCAAAAATTGTTTACAAATTCATCGCGCGCAAAATCACAAATGTACGCGCTTATGACATCTTTGCCATAGAAAATGTACAGTGTGAGTGCGCTTGGTAAAGTGCGCGCCTTACGCACATTCCTATTTCGTCATATTATTTCCCCATAATGCAGTTTTGTGACGAAGTTCCTCCTTTCAATACTGCTCGTAAACAAGACCGTCAGCCCGCCATTGTTTTATGTACAAATGTACAGGGTACGGTCACTGCGCGCGATACAGTTTACCTTCTAGTTCTACAACGGCAGTATTGGAGTCATACTTCTATGGCACTAACACAAGCCAATATGCTCTCTTCCCACCTCGAGCTCTCTGCCCTATAAACTCTACAAAACGCCAGCGCTTGCGCTGGCGTTCTCCGACTACGACCACCTAATGAAGCCCCCAAACTTGCACTTTTGTGTGCACGATGTTTTGATTAAAAAATCTTATGATGATTTGAATCTCGATTCCTAATGAAAATATGTGATTTCTGCACCACCTCGTAGCCAAAGAAAGCGTTAGAAAGACCCATTTTCATTCATTTTTGGACATTATCATTGAACATGTCATACCTAACGCCATTAGTGCAGAGCTACATGTATACATTTGCCTTTTGGTGGGGGTTTATTTTTTCGTACAAAAATCGTACCAGAATTGATTTTTTCACTTTAAATTTTACACTACCTGGAAGAATAGATCATTCATTACCTTCATAATTCAGGGTGGATTTTAATTTGATGGACAAAAACTTCGGAAATATCGGCACTTTTTTAGCCAAATTTGTGCCGATATACATTGTATGTATAGTAACAGTGCAGGTGCGCTACCGCACATGGAATAGGTTTTTGCCAGCCTAAAAAACAAGTTAAATTCACACTGTATCCAATCTGTATGATTAAAGAGTGTATTCAAATGTAATATCTCTTAATTACTTAGTGATTCATATCCCTATTTCTAACAAATCATCATAATATGGCTGGACATTCCATAGTCTCATTTTTGTATGGGTATTTACCATACCTGTACTTATGTGTAAAATACTTTGTATGTTACACATGGCGCCGCACACTACGTGGTACCATTGTTCTATACCGCTAGCGTCGGGTCGTAACCATGAACAACTCATTGTCAACTGGGTCAAAGTGAATTCGCCGACACCCCTCGCCCAATCAATTGCCCCGCCGAGCGAAAAAATAACGCACTACGGCAATGTGATTCTGTATGCTATGTATCAAACGGTATAGGTGGCCCTGCTGGTGGTATTTACATACAATACTACACACTATCATGCTGTCATTAAAAAATATATCATAAAAACATACTTCAGGTGGACCATGTTGTATAATTATTATTTAATTTTGACACATTTAACAATTTTCTTAGTAGGAAAGAACCATAAAGTGATAAACATACATTTTGTGATGAAAAATCAACCCTAAACTTCAAATTGACATTATAAATCTAGTTAATGTAGTCCCATCAGTGCATATTCATGTTAGTGAAGATTAATTGTGTTTTTATTTGTATTATAATGCCATAATTTAATGGTACAGTGATAACATGTTTATATATACCATTTAAGACAACATTAGTTACTAATTATGACTTAAAGTGTCTATTTACAGCAAATATTTCAGCAGCAAGTAGACTTGCATTTGTATAACACATGTACGTCCGACACGGCAGTCTTGTACGTCCGACATTGTACGTCCGACACGAAAATAAAACGTAAATATTCCATGCTTCGAAGGAAAAATATATATTTAAAAAAAATATTTCCCATCATTTCCACTCTAATCCAAATGGTAATAGATGATTTGGCCCCCCAAAATGATAAACTTCACAGAGTTTTCCAGTTGAAATCCTCTTGTCAGAAAAATCATTTTCTCTGCGTACGTCTGACCATGCAGCACTTGTTTTTTAATCGGTACAAGGTCATTATGGTGGTAAAATCTGAATAAGTCATATTATTATTTTCTACTCATCATTAGCAATCTATTGATCACATAAAATCTTATGATTTACATTAACTTCTTCTTTTGTACCTAATTGAAGTGTGTGAAATGTACGTCCGAATTTATGGAATTGCCCAGTAACGAGTCATCTAGGAAAAGTAAGTTAATGCAGGGCTCGACACTCGCACTGGCGCACTGGCCCGCTGGCCCGGGGCCAGTGAAATTGCACTTGGGGCCAGCAAAAATCTATTTTCAACCTGACATTGACAAAATTAGGGAAATCTTGTTTTCTTCCATGTCATGCTTCATCTATCATCACAGGTTTGATCAGGAAAGGGTGATATTTTTTAATAGTAGAAATTTCATTCATGAAATAAAATTTTCGGGCCAGTAAATGTTTCTTTCGGGCCACCAGAAAAGGGGAAGAATTTATTTCACTGGCCCGACAGGGCCACTGACAAAAAAGGTAAGTGTGGAGCCTTGGTTAATGCTTGCCTGCCAAATGATACAAAAATTGTTTTCTCTCTTTTTCTAGTAACAAAACCTGCTATTATGTTTGGGAGATATGGTGATCCGGGTGGACAGAGGGACACACGAGACCTTGTTGCTGGCTACCCTGCTTCTGTTGGCATTCTGGGTGAGAGTCCTTCTGACCGTGGACGCAGCGACCTGGATCGATCAACACGTACCTCAGGGTCTGCATACGGAGCTGACTTTTCCTATGCAACAGGATTGACGTATGACTCTGGCTCAACATTTAACTCCGGCTCAACATTTGACTCCGGATCTGCTTATGGCGCTGGATCAGATGGATTAGTCTCTAGACCTGTTGGATATTCATCTACACCTGTAGGTGGAGCAGAAAGAAGATCAGGAGGGGGTGGAGGAGGAGGAGGAGGAAGAGGAGGAGGCGGAGGAGGAGGAAGAGGAGGAGGAGGAAGAGGAGGAGGCGGAGGAAGAGGAGGAGGCGGAGGAGGAGGAGGAGGAGGAGGAAGAAGAGGAGGAGGAGAAAAAAGAGGAGGAGGAAGAGGAAGAAGTGAAAGTGGAGGAGGCAGAAGGTCTACAGGAGGAGGTGATAGAAGCCTTAGTAGCAACTATGACAGAGATTCCTACCGGAGGGACTTTGAAAGCGAGGCATCATATAAATACCCTGACCAGCCAACCAGTTCACAGGGTAGGAGTGGTGACTTCTACGGTGACAGGACTTCACTGAGTAAGCCTTGAACCCATTTGATTTGAATAATGTGACTTTATTTACAAGCAAGTTATTTTGGATAAGAACAATTAATATAAATTGCAACATAATTGTAAGAGCTAATTGGATCCTGTTGTAGATCTATATTCTGAATTAATAAAATCATTGTGGCATAGATCTTTCTTTTGAACAACTAGAACATCGTCAACACTGTCTTTAATAGTGTAGCTTGTAAAGTAGGCTGCAAGTTTGAATTTTTCCTAAGCATTAGTGCTGTAACTGACCTTGATGATCGGATCGTTTGATCGGATCGGCAAAATTTTATCGATCTTCGAAATCGGATCGATGATCGGGATCGGATGATCGGCTATTAAAAAAATCAATAAATAAAAAAAAAATAAAAAAATAAAAAAAAAAGTTTTTTTTTTCTTTGGAAAATGATCCCCAAAAAACACAATTTGGGAATATAAATGAATACCAAAGCAACATATATCCATATTAATAAGCCCAAGGTAATCTTGTACGGGTATGCTTTCATTTCAAACTGATTACCTCTTCTTTTACAAAATTAGTCACGCCGATTTTGAGCTTAGTCCCATGTGATTAATTTGGCGTAACCTTTCAGAAACACATGGGACTAAGCTCAAAATCGGCGCGAATAATTTTGTAAAAGGAGAGGTAATCAGTTTTAAATGAAAGCATACCCATACAAGATTACCTTGGGCTTATTAATATGGATATATGTTGCTTTGGTATTCATTTATATTCCCAAAATATGTTTTTATGTTTTTTGGGATCATTTTCCAAAGAAAAAAAAACGGATTTTTTTTTTTTTTTTTTTTGCCGATCCGATCTTCCGATTTTTTCTGCATGATCGGAAATCGGCAAAAACGGTCCGATCATGTATGATCGGATCGTGATCGGCATGCCGATCCGATGATCGGTTACAGCACTACTAAGCATCTTAGTTGCATTATGTAGCTGATCTTCTGTTTTCCCTTCCCTGTTTAGGTGACACCTATGAAAAGGTTGAGTCATTCAATGAGTTTGAGTTTGAGGAGCCACTTGAGGTACCATATCCTGCACCGAGCCAGGGGCAGTATCCTTCAAAACCCTCTTTTAACCGAGACAGATCTGGCAGGGATTCCGCCAGGGACCTGCACAGGGACTCTGGCCGGGACCATGGCAGGGACTTGGGCAGGGACAAGGGTCGGGATGTAGGTAGGGACTCTGGTCCAGACAGGGGGAGGGATTCGAGCAGAGACAGGGGCAGGGACATGGATTTTACCCCCTCTGGGCGTCAGGCTCAGGACCGGTCTAGAGAACTAGACATGAGAGCATTGCAGACTCACGACATGGCTCAGAAACTTGCTGCCAAGGTGGAGCTACAGAAGGCCATCCTGAAAGAGCAGGCCTTACTGCTTGAAGTGTGAGTACAAAATATCTATGAATACCAGTTAATTGGACTAACCGTATTTAGAAACGATACTTATGACTCAGCACTAATATAGATATGTTGTATATTTTGTATGTAAGTGTAATGTTTTGGGTTATTTGAATTTACTCTATCCAGTTTGGGAAAACACAGCATCATTCTAGACGTAAATTGACCTCTCAAAATTGGAGTGATTCTAGTCAAAACAATTATCGCTTTCATGTTTATTTTTGTTTAGATTTGTACAAAATTGTAGATTTGTCTTCATTCTTTTTAATGAAGGGAGCGTAAGAAGCTGCTGATGGCTACGCAGCAAGCTGCTGGGAACTATGCTGACGCAAACAGGGAGCTTCAGCAGCGTGCAGCTGTCCTGGATCGGAGAAGTAACCAGGGCAACGCTGGGGGCCAAGGGCGGGACCAGAGACGTCAAGAGTCCCAGGGACCAGGCCGCTTCCAGGAGTCTGTGAGGGGAGGACGCAGTCAGAGAGGCTCCCAGCGTGGTGGCCAGCCTGGCGGCAGGGGAAGGCAGGGGCCTAGTCAGAGGCAGCCTCAGAGGCAGCCTCAGAAGCGCAAGATGGACTCCTCTCCAGGTAGGATTCCCTCCTTGATTGTTAGATGATGGTACCTTGCAACAACAAGACTGGTGGACTACCAATTTGGTCCTTGATAAAACTATAACAGAACCTTGTAATTTCTAAATTCTCAATAACAAGTTTATGCTGTGCACATCAAGAACTGTAGATTATAATCCAGGGAATATAAAAAGTACACTTTTCTTACGTTTAGGTAAAATCCGTTTGGCACAATAAAAAGAAAATGAGAACCATTGTAGTCTATGAGGCTTGTATGGCAGCTCCATTTCTTCACACTCTGCCCAATCTATGCATATTATCAATGGGCTTCAGTGAGATCATGTATGCATTAGTCTCTGTGTTGGGGAGTTATGAACCTACTAGTAATGAGGATATAGCTCTGCTACATTACATAACTGGTATTCACTAAAGCTTGCTGAGGACAAATTTTTGCTACAAAATTTAGGGTTGAGGGTTTAGTTTTCAGTATCACTACTCTCATGTCACACAACAATGTACATGGTATACTTTAGTTGAGGACCTGATCTTATAATCTGTGGAAGCACTTCTTTATGGACAAGCGGTCGTTGTATCTATACCCCATTGTGGGTATATACTCTGTAGATTTATACCCTGTTGTGGGTATTTATTGATAAGCAGTTGCTGTATCTACCCAATTGTAGATATTTCTTTTATCGACAAGTCGTCGCTGTATCTATACTCTATTTTAGATATTTCATTTATCGACAAGTCGACGCTGTATCTATACCTCATTGTGGGTATTTATTTCTGTTTTTTCCTCCGACAGGTAATCAGGGGCGTGGCAGGAACACGAGCGGAGGTAACCATGGGAACAGGGAGCCAGGGATACCAGGACTAGAAGGCATCCAGCTGCCTGGTCCTCCCATCAAGCGGCAGGCCCTAGACCAGCAGGTAAGATTCATATTATTCCACCACCTTAGTTTGTGGCCCATCTGTCTAATGATTGGCAAGTTGTTTGTTCACACTCATGCCATGGTTATATGGGCAACGCTCAAAATTAACTTTTTTTGCTGGTGGCCCGGTCGGGCCAGTAAAATTAGTATTTTTCAAATTTTGGTGGCCCGATACCAAAATCTACTGGCCCGAAGAAAATAAAGAAAAACAAAAGAAAAAAGGAGAAAATTCATAGCACAATCAAAACTGTGGAAAAGTGGAAAATTCACTGTTATTATACCAATTTGACCTCAACATTCTGTGTAAATGTCATGTGAAATTCCTCAGACAAATAACATGTTTTTAAATTGTGGTGTTTTAAGGGCAATTCCACGATAACACCGGGACACTTCAGAACACATTTTCACTTTCCAAATGTAAATAACAAACTAAGTGTAAAGAATGAGAACAATCTTTTATTGTATATCTTTGACTGTTATCACAAGCAACTTTAAAAAAAAAAAATGAATAAAAAAATTTCATTTATTAATGAGTTACGCATCATTAATTACTACTGTAACACCGGGACACAAAAAGGACATGCTTTTTTTAACACTTTACATACTGGCAAAACTCTGTGAAGTTAATGAACATTTTGAAACTTGGCTATATGGATTTGGTTTAGTAGAGACTCAATAATAATTAGGTGTTATTTGGGAAAAAAATCTATCATGAAGATAATTATGAACTAGCATATAAAAAATTGTACCGTAACACCGTGACCGTAACACCGGGACCTCTGAAAGGGCATGTACAAAGTCTATGGAAAATTAGGTTGTCTTACTATACTGGCAAAACTCTGTTTAAGTTAGTGAATATTCTGAAAAGTGGCTATATTGATTTGGTTTAGTAGAGACTCAATAATAATAATTGGTTGTTATTTGTAAAAAAAATCTATTATCAAGATAATTATGAACTATAGAGTATACAAAATTGTACCATAAGACCGTGACTGTAATGTACAAAGTCTATGGAAAATTGGGTTGTCTTACTAAAAACTCAAAACATTTTTACTTCAGGTAGTAGATCAAGCAACAATTTAGTATGTCTGCATCAAGCTACCACCCCAACATGACAGAAACTAGCTGGTCACTTTAGTATGCAGTGATTCTCTATGCTCCCTGTACTATTGCAATGTAAGTCCCGGTGTTACAGTCCCGGTGTTACAGTGACTGTAACACCGGGACCAATATTCAACTATTTTTAATTAATTAATGAAATGTCCAATCATCATTTTGATACTTGTTTATGGTAGATATGTGTGGTCAAGATTTGGGTAATTTAAGTTTGTTTTTTTGTGTTTGTAATTTTCTTACAATGCTAAAAATATCAGTTTTTACCGTAACACCGGGACAATATTCTTTATCATAAATGAATTGTTCATTGAAGCGTATCACAGTGAAAAAAATGAACTTAAATGATTTTTTTTATTACATTCAACCCTAAACCTCTGAGAAAATATAATAAGTTTTTACCTCCTGTCTTACTTGCTCTTGCTACATAGATTTATTTTCAACACGTTTTCCAGACATTTGGGTGAAAATTAATTATTCATATTTTATGCGCATATTTTAATATGTTCCTGATGTATATTTATATTTTAAAGGTCAGACTTTAAAAATTCAGTTCTTTAGCTTTATTTTGATACCAAAATTGATACTATCTGACCATTTTGAAAATTTGGTGGTCATGTCCACTTTATCGTGGAATTGCCCTTAAGCTAATAATTGGAAGTCAAAAAGCCGATTCTTTGTAAACATCGGCTGCAAACTTGACAAGTCACTGATCATACTGTATCCGATTTCGAATACGGCAAACATAATTTACATGCATAACAAATTTGATTGATAAAGGAAATTTGTACTTAAATATCAGACTTTTAATCTCACAATTCCGTAGAATATTGTTTTGAAACCTGTCATGAATGACACATTTTTCAAATTGTGGTGCTATATTTGTAAAACTGTTAGTCAAACATTTATAAATTCTTCGTAAACTTACGGACACAGACAAGACGTAGACAATGCAGACACAACATGGGCTATGTTGAATTTTACATGCGAACCAAATTTGATCGATTATTAAAATATCCTCTCACATTTCAGACTTTTAACCTCACTCTTTTCGATGGATTATTGAAAGATTAAACGAGAACTTGTTTGAGATTTAATCTCAATTATATAAGTAATAATAATGAGGGCTGAGTCGGTTCGGTCGATCACACCGGTTACCGACCGTTTCAATCGGGACCCGGTTTCGTTATATCGGAAACGGTGCCCCGAAAAAATAAATAAATACAATGTTAAAAAAGAAATTAAGATTATCACAATAATGTAGCGGAATTCAAATAAAAACGGGCCAATTGATATCATTTACTTTAAAGAGTGGTTATTTTCGAGAAATTCTTGGTTCTTTACTTCGTTTGACAGTCAGAAATTCAACAGGAAGCGCAAAATTGCTAGTCATTTGAACGATATTGTCGGCGGATGTGCACACAATGTTAGTCCGATACTCCAGGGGAGTTGTCTGATGGATCTTTGTATGATCCAGCTGATAAGCCAGTGCATTCAAAAAGTAGCTCAAAATACGTTTTTTGGTCATTTGCACCATTTTAAAATGTTTTGATATTCTACTTACATGATTTCATGGCGTTTGATAGCTGAACAGAAACAAATATGAGCCCCAAAACAATGAAAACAATTACGCAAAATATCGATAAAAAACGACTACATCGCTCCTATTCGCTCATATACTTTGTGTGCAAACGTATATGGCCGGCCGGCCGGCCTGGGATGAATTAACATAGTTCCACCGGTCGGCGGATGAATCTCGCGTAAGAAAAAAAGACCCGTAACTTGCACGCAAAGTATATACGAGCGATATGCATGAAACAGCGGCCCGAAAACTTGCTGCATGCATGCATGCTGTAGCTCAATTCATCAACCTTCGATCCTCACGATCACGAATGTTCCTTGGAAATTTATCGATAATTCAGCACAGTTTTTTCATTGTTTTGGGGGTGATTTTGTATTCTGTTCAGCTTTCAAATGCCATGTTATCATGTAAGTAGACTACCAAAATGGTGTTGATTGCGAAAAGGCTAATTTATAGCCACTTTTTGAGGGCAGTGGCTCACAGTCACAAGCGATCGTTTCCCCCCGACTAGCGGGCTAAGTTTCTGTGAACCGCGTTGCGATGGGCAATGGTGAACAAACGATCGATTTATAGGTCCAATTTACTTCTAAAAAAATACTTTTCATGCGAAACTGAGTTAATTCTGGATAGTCTGTAACCATTTTCCCGTAAAGATTGATATGTAAATCCATAAAAGCCTCAGTATTTATAATGTTATTTGCATATAAAAAGAGCAATATAAGCCCCAAACAGTGCATTTTTGCCGATGCGTGCACGATTGCGTGATTTTACCGGTCCGAGTTTCGACGGTAAAAATTTATCGGGATACCGGTTCCCGACCGGTAAAAGTTTATCGGGACCCGGTTCCGACAATTACCGACATGACTCAGCCTTATTTACGTTCATATGAGACCCCGTCAGTGCGCATGCGCTAATCCGCAATATTTGTAGATCAGCCGAGGATGTGCCTGCTGAACCAAGGCAGAAAGATAACGAGAACTGTGATTAGTAATAAGACCCAACATTAGGGAGGGTAAGGGAGGGAACGTAAACCCTCATTATTATTCCTTATATAATTGAGATTAAATCTCAAACAAGTTCTCGTTTAATCTTTCAATTATACTACGTAATACCATTTCGGGATTACGTTCATATGAGATTTTGAAGCTCAGCAGGTACATCCGATCCTGACCACAATATAATGTACAAATACATTTATTGAATGTAGGTATGGCCGGCAGACAACAAGACCGTTTTACTGACAAACCTTTTTGCCCAACTGACATTAGAAGTGTCTTGAAATCACTCCTGGCCATGTCCATTTGTGTCCATGAAGGACTTATGAGTGCACCTGTACATTTATGCTCCTGTGTGTGCACCTGTGAAGTAAATGTTCCTGTTCTTCACTGATGTCATGTATATTAAGCGTAGGATTACTTTCCGTAGACCAGCCTGCCCATTGGGCCAGAACTCAATAGGAACAAAATAAATATAAACTAATATATTTTCTACAAAATCTATTCCAGCTCTTTAGCCAAGTTAACATGTGCGTGAGGTACTAGTACTGTCCGTTACCCTCATTGTCTTTGTTCTGCGTAAGAGATATCGCAGGTAACTAAATACACATGAGCCTCCTATTCAGTGGGTGTGCCTTCATTAGATAGTGGAAGTTCCACATATACCCCGGATCCTTTTCGGTAGGAGGTCCACTGCACTATTATATGTCCAAAATATAAACAATTCAGTGACTAGACCCCCTGGGTCGACATAGAAAGGTGTGCAAATTATCATAGTCTAAGTCAAGCGTGAGGCGAAGAACTATGATAACACCCTAAACCTCCTTTAACCTCAGGAGGGCGTAATTAAAGACATCCTCGTACGACATAAGAGGGTGTTTATTTACTGGGCCTAATACCAGATATGCTGATAATGAGCTGCATGCCAGTAATCAATGACTCCGAGATCAAGCTTTCGTTTTCCGAAAGTCTGCCTGCAACCCAACAATGTGTATACATGTACATCCTCCTCTATAGATAGTCTAGGCCTCGTGGCTCATATTCAATTGATTGAGCAAGTAAGTCTAGTCGTATGGGTTATTGGGTTAAAACCAATATCCAGGGAAGGCACCTCAGTTGATTAAGCCTAATAGAACTATGAGCAGACCAGCTGCATCTCATCATACAGATTGTCCCAAAATGTTAAGGATAACAAAGGATGGGAATTTGGAGAAACTCAAATCGACAGTGAATGCCCCAATTAGGTAATAATCCATTTTACATATCCACCCAAATAAGGCTAGTTCTGGGGACCAATTTCAAACAATTTCACTAAATGAATATGTATTCAGCACCTTAAAGTGCCTGTACATTCGGTCTGCCTCTGAGTTATTTTCCCATCAAACGGGCAACTAACATATCTTTGAATACATGTTTACTCGTACATAATTCACATTGAATGCTGTATGCTGCCTCGTCGCTATATATGACGGCTTGCATCAATCATATCAATACAGGGTAGTACATGTACATTGTCCACATTAATTACAAAGGATAGAATGTCACATTACCCAGCAGCTACCGTTCGTTAAAGGTAGTTTATGCCGTAAAATGTAGTTATGATATAGGCCATTCTATTTCTATCAGCAACCTGTGCATAATTAGACTGAGATTGATAATGTAGCACCCAGCCATTCCCACTAGCATGCATGGACGCAACTCGAGCTCCGGTTTCGGTCTTCTCATGGGGGCGAGTAAAGATATCACATGGTTGAAACAACCAACCAAAAAAGTTCCCCTCGAGACATAATCATTATTTTACAAATAATGACTTACATTGAATGTCGCTTTACTGGGAGAAATGTATTCTCTCCAATCAACGAGAGGTCCACACATTCGCCTGCTGGAGAATCGAAAAGATCTTCCAGATAACCTTGGCACCATGCCTTATCGAGCGATCCGAAATGATAATGCATATCTTCAAAGGCATTCTATTTAGAGCGCTTTGCATTATAAAGGTCTAAATATCATAGTTCTATATTAAAAAAGAAGCCAATGAATATAATTTCTTTTAGTGGGATGGGTGCTGATTTCCCAGGGTGAATAAAACCCAAGATGCACAAGAATGTCAGAAGTAGCTAATAGCTCCCTTGAGTTGTTTTAATCCACTCCAATAATCAGGATTGTATCATCCAGATATCCTGACCCGACTTAATTTAGTATAGTGCATAGACCTGGTGATGTACCAGGGCCATAGAATAGGGCTAGAATTGTCAGCATAAATCATAGCAATTCAATCCGTGGTATAAATTATCCTCATGGGTAGTTCGACAATATACAATATGCGTCACGGAGATTGCTAGACAATTTTCAGGGAATACACAGTCCAGCACCATGTGCATGCATGTAGCCCATATAGAATATCCATGTCAATGCAAATGACATGAAATTAGTCAACTCAGAAAGAGTCCTTGAGAATTAAGGCGTACCCCATTCTTTATTGGTCTAATAGTAATACAATATTAGATATGAATTCGCCCACTTATATCTTGGCAGGGCTCAATACCATTTAATTATAGACTAGAGGCTACTGATAAACCTGTGTGTGCATTCAGCATCACATGTGACGCCTTCTATAATGAGCGTTCATGTAAGGATTGAATTATTTCCACGCCGGAAACTCATAGCATCCCATGACAGGCCTAATAACATTAAGGTCCGTAATTCTAGCCAGTTTTCTGACAACCTCAATCGACCCAAAAACTTGCCTTGTCTGAATTTGGAGTTCTATTTACTCCTCCTCTTGGCACCTGGCACTAGCATCTGAGACTGGCTTAACCTTAGCCTGTCACGATTGAGCGTGTGGAGGTAGTCAGTCCCTCCTTTCTGAGTGTACCCTAACACAGGGGCTATTCTGCGATCACTACACTCCTGACATAGGCCTGGACTACACGGCCGGCAGTGGGCTGGGCTCTACGAGTCCAAGCGGATATTCCGATCGCATAAATAGTGGGTTATAGGCATGTACGTCCCCGGTGAGGATGGCGAGGCGGTATTTAAATTACCTCTCATGCTCATGTAGCAGGAAATGTAGGTTGCAAAGTACGTAAACCTTGCATTCAAGTCAGGGTGCATTATTTCTTATTGCAGATATTTGAGTTATAAGTATAAATTGCCATTGGCTTAGCAATTCAATGCCTATAATATATAGGGCCATCTAATCGATGTACCAGTACACACCGCCCATATAAATGGAGCGTCTCACTCATACAAGTCTATAGTCATAGGCAGCCTTTGGCTCCAAGATTGAAGCCGAAAGGAAACATAGATAATTTCCATTTTGTTTAAGAAAGGAGTCATTAAATTTCGCTAAAAGGGATTTATAATATAAGCATTGGCACCCATTGTCGCCGCTAATAATAGTATAGATACATATTTGTACTCTATAAATTCGAGTCACGACATTCGTGGCTTTATATCTGTATATTAATGACTCTATAATCAGACTGACAATATCAAGTTCAGTTGTATTCTATATGCACTTGCTTGTATCTGGATAATTAGCGGAGAATCTTCAAGAAACAGTGTCACTGCCACCTCTAATATTAGGTGCGACATAAAGTAAGAGTAGACAAGCTACTTCTTATTCAATAAAATACAATAGATTCTCAAATATATCCAATGCGAATTGCCATTGCAAATTTTGCGGCGATAGAGAGATTGACAAATTGATCAGGTTTGCCTGAAATGTACCAACTTATAAGCCCGGTGGGCGGTATGTCATTCATAATAGCTCGAAATAGATATTTATCTTTGACGCGCGCTTACCCCCGTGGGGCAGCGGACGGGTGTGAGCAGCCGTAGCATCGGCAGCGGCCAATTAGGTCTGCATAATTCACGCTTACAATAAGTACTAGTATATAGCGCTTCCATATCCAGTCTAGTATTACTGAACGGAGATAAGGAATCACAGATTACGGCTTTAAAATAGAGCCAGTCTATTTCCCTGTCTCGCTCATAGTTACTCATAGCCTTTGGCTTCGAGTTTGAATACGATCAACTTTCCTAAACCCACTCTTGGCGACTGTGTCACCAGCGGCCGCGCGTGCCGCAAGAGTAGGATATCTCGACCCCCGTCAGAGCCCGTGGCTCCTGCGCTAGGCTGTGCCTAACATGCAGACGGGGGACGGACTCGCTCGATCATTGCCTTTGGCATCGAGTCTGACTTGTGGTAACTTTCCCTGCCCACTCTTGCCAACTGGGGAGAGTATGAGCCCGTGGCTCCGGCGCTAGGCTGAGCCTAATACGCATGGGGAATATGCAGCCGAGCTGCAATCCATTCTACGAGACGATCAAATCCGGCCTAAAATAACACTTGGAAAACAAGATTTGATACAAATAAACGTCTCAAGAGAACGAGAGAATATCAAATATAATCTTGAAACGATTTGTTACCTTCAAAAAGCGGGGATTGCGCGGATAAAATTGCATATATTCTAGAGATCGAAAGGTGTCCTTTCACTCAGAATGCACGCATAACCAACGAATTGCGGATTAGCGCATGCGCACTGGCGGGGTCTCATATGAACGTAATCCCGAAATGGTATTACGTAGTATAATTGTTTATAAACCTCACATAAATTAAATATTTTCAAATTGTGGGTTTTTGTTTTTGAAATTTTGGTGTCAAACATTGATGAATTGATCGTAAACATTCTATGCTCACGTAAATGCATGCACACTCACTGCCGAAGCTCATATTCCATATATGGAATTGGAATGCTCCATTCACAAAACAGGGGTGTGGGGATAAACAGAATGGAAAACAACACAAATTAAACTTTTACAAATCGGACATTTCTCTAAATTTAATTCCGCAAGTACTATAGCAAATATTATTCTCGATACTTCCTATCATTTATTCAAGTTTTGTATACAAACTGAACTGATAACAGAATTAATTTGATAGCCTTCTACCTATCAGTGATGTGTGACTCGAGTCCGGTCTCGGACTCGAGACCGGACTCGAGTCCGTTTGTGCCGGACTCGGTCTCGGACTCGGACTCGAATGTTCATGACTCGGTTTCGGACTCGGACTCGGGGCCCGTGACTCGATGACTCGGCGACGAGTCCGGCACGAGACCGGGGAATTTTGGCGCTAATGCAGTTTCGTATCCAAACGGATATCTCAGTTTCCACTCGCCGAAATTTCATCAAAATTTCACACAATATTTTCAAATATATCGAATCACTCACATACATTTCAGCCAAATCGGATCACGGAGTAGTAGTCCACTGCCTGCCCACTGTCTTCCGTGTTTCTACTTTTGCAATGCGTAGTTCATGTTACGCGTGATAGTGTGTGTACACACACACGAATATTGGCTGCCCGTTTTCGCAGTAAGTGAATCAGTGTATCTGAATTTCACTTTTATGTAATAGAATACCTTCAGTTCACCCTATCTGGCAAAATATTTTCTCATATTACATTTCCACATATTGAAGGTTTGGGGAATTTTTGCTTATAGAACAAGGAGGGTGCTGAGAAACAAGTGAAAACTTAATCTTGGTATGTTTGATTGATGCCGAGTTTTGAAGAAACAGATACGAGGGCTTTCTTAATAAACTACATGTAATTTTAAAACTAAAGTCAACTACCTACTTTCGTCTTGTAATTATTTTGTGCGTTTATTTTTGTTGTTGAAAGTTAGTGATTGTTGATTCATTTGAATTGATTCTTTAGTAAGTACAGATGTTTTGAATGAGAAACTTGTTTGTGATTGATTATGTAATACATTTGCACATGTGCCGGACTCGGACTCGGACTCGGACATGCCGGACTTGGACTCGGACATGCCGGACTCGGACTCGGACTCGGACTCGGACTTGGACTCGGACTCGGAAGGCCGGACTCGGACTTGGACTCGGACTCGGACTCGGACTGACTGGACTCGGACACATCACTGGACTGCTACCTATCCCAAGTGGAACATGCTGTATGGGGGCGGGGCAGAAACAATGCTAATTGTATCCCCCGAACCACTTCGGGGGATACTATGGATTTGGCCTCGTCGCGCCGCCGCCGCCGCCGCCGCCGCCGCCGCCGCCGCCGCCGCCGCGTCCGCCGCAGAGATTTTCTTGTGAACGCTCTACAGGTCCGAGTTCTTGTCCGATCATTTTCTAATTTGGTATGAAGGTGTATTAAGGAAAGAGGATGAAGCCTATTGATTTTGGTGTGGGGCGGAGTCCTGGTTGCCATGGTAACCATGATATAAAGAAATAGTTAAGATTACCTTGTGAACGCTCTACAGGTCCGAGTTCTTGTCCGATCATTTTCTAATTTGGTATGAAGGTGTATTAAGGAAAGAGGATGAAGCCTATTGATTTTGGTGTGGGGCGGAGTCCTGGTTGCCATGGTAACCATGATATAAAGAAATAGTTAAGATTACCTTGTGAACGCTCTACAGGTCCGAGTTCTTGTCCGATCATTTTCTAATTTGGTATGAAGGTGTATTAAGGAAAGAGGATGAAGCCTATTGATTTTGGTGTGGGGCGGAGTCCTGGTTGCCATGGTAACCATGATATAAAGAAATAGTTAAGATTACCTTGTGAACGCTCTACAGGTCCGAGTTCTTGTCCGATCATTTTCTAATTTGGTATGAAGGTGTATTAAGGAAAGAGGATGAAGCCTATTGATTTTGGTGTGGGGCGGAGCCCTGGTTGCCATGGTAACCATGATATAAAGAAATAGTTAAGATTACCTTGTGAACGCTCTACAGGTCCGAGTTCTTGTCCGATCATTTTCTAATTTGGTATGAAGGTGTATTAAGGAAAGAGGATGAAGCCTATTGATTTTGGTGTGGGGCGCGGTCCTGGTTGCCATGGTAACCATGATATAAATAAATAGTTAATATTACCTTGTGAACGCTCTACAGGTCCGAGTTCTTGTCTGATCATTTTCTAATTTGGTATGAAGGTGTCTTAAGGAAAGAGGATGAAGCCTTTAGATTTTGGTGTGGGGCGGAGTCCTGGTTGCCATGGTAACCATGATATAAAGAAATAGTTAAGATTACCTTGTGAACGCTCTACAGGTCCGAGTTCTTGTCCGATCATTTTCTAATTTGGTATGAAGGTGTCTTAAGGAAAGAGGATGAAGCCTATTGATTTTGGTGTGGGGCGGAGTCCTGGTTGCCATGGTAACCATGATATAAAGAAATAGTTAAGATTACCTTGTGAACGCTCTACAGGTCCGAGTTCTTGTCCGATCATTTTCTAATTTGGTATGAAGGTGTATTAAGGAAAGAGGATGAAGCCTTTTGATTTTGGTGTGGGGCGGAGTCCTGGTTGCCATGGTAACCATGATATAAAGAAATAGTTAAGATCACTGCTGTAAGCGCACATCGCCTTGTCTATTAATCAGACCCTGCTCGGAGGACAAACAGCGCGCGAGGCCTTGCCCAAAGGCTACTGCCAGCCTAGTAGAACAACGTACACCACCAAACTTGTTCAGTTCACAATATTACAACCCACAAAAGTGCAATGCAATTGGTTCGGGGGATACATGTGCTCGGCTGCGCGACCCGCCGAGCGCGCAATTTCTAGTTATAATAATTTGCGCTGTGGATCGACGTGCGTCTTCTGAGCTAGCTGTCTGCAGAAGAAGAAAACATCGCACAAAACTGATCATTATTGACCTCTCTTTCCTCTCTTGTTAAACCACAAATCAAGTATTTTCTGTGAGGTATCAAATTTGCAATAAGTACCATAAAATTGTGCACAATTGTTTCAACATTTGGTGGCCCGATCGTTCAAACTCCTGCCATGTTATATGGGGTATCACAATAACTTGTTAGTTCAAACTCCTGCCATGTTATATGAGGGTATCACAATAACTTGTTTGTTCAAACTCCTGCCATGTTATATGGGGGTAGTACAATAACTTGTTAGTTCAAACTCATCCCATGTTATATGGGGGTATCACAATAACTTGTTTGTTCAAACTCCTGTCATGTTATATGGGGGTATCAGAATAACTTGTTTGTTCAAACTCCTGCCATGTTATATGGGGGTAGTACAATAACTTGTTTGTTCAAACTCCTACCATGTTATATGGGGGTAGTACAATAACTTGTTAGTTCAAACTCCTGCCATGTTATATGGGGGTATCACAATAACTTGTTTGTTCAAACTCCTGCCATGTTATATGGGGGTATCACAATAACTTGTTTGTTCAAACTCATGCCATGTTATATGGGGGTATCACAATAACTTGTTAGTTCAAACTCCTGCCATGTTATATGGGGGTATCACAATAACTTGTTTGTTCAAACTCCTGCCATGTTATATGGAGGTATCACAATAACTTGTTTGTTCAAACTCCTGCCATGTTATATGGGGGTATCACAATAACTTGTTTGTTCAAACTCCTGCCATGTTATATGGGGGTATCACAATAACTTGTTTGTTCAAACTCCTGCCATGTTATATGGGGGTATCACAATAACTTGTTAGTTCAAACTCCTGTCATGTTATATGGGGGTATCACAATAACTTGTTTGTTCAAACTCCTGCCATGTTATATGAGGGTATCACAATAACTTGTTAGTTCAAACTCATGCCATGTTATATGGGGGTAGTACAATAACTTGTTTGTTCAAACTCCTGCCATGTTATATGGGGGTATCACAATAACTTGTTTGTTCAAACTCCTGCCATGTTATATGGGTATTACAATAACTTGTTTGTTCAAAACTCCTGCCATGTTATATGGGGTATCACAATAACTTGTTTGTTCAAACTCCTGCCATGTTATATGGGGGTATCACAATAACTTGTACTGGTGGTCAAGACAAGCAGGTGAAATAATCTCCCTAAATACGTGGTGACTTGAAGCAATAATTTAGTATTATCTAATTTACATTTCAATTGTAAACTCTTTACCATT